>JAEOAE010002032.1:0-13239 GCA_036365155.1 Meriones psammophilus
TGATATAATTCACTGTACAGCACAGGAACAAGTTTCGAAAGGAAAGAACAGAAAAACAAAGCAATACTTTTTTTTTTTTTTAACCTGATGTTTTTTTTTTTTTTTTTTTTCAATGAAGTTTATTCAGGAACCTTGAACAATCTTCTGACCCTGGGGAAAGCGAGCCCACTTTAAATAGCCTCTGGGTAGCCAACCTCAGCATGCCACTTGGGCAATGCAGATGGGTCCCACATACATGGAAGCAAGCCAGATCCTCAGCCTTAGCCCAATGTGGAGTTGTTTGTGACAGAGGCACTCACCATCGGGAAGGTGGAAGGCGGAAACCAGGTCCATCTTTCAGACACGGCATTATGCAGCTCTCTACAGTTCCCCCTTTTTGTTTTGGACGCATCAGGCAAGAGTAGAGGTCTGATCTCTGATATTAGAAATAAATTGGGACTTTGTACTGATGTTCATTTAGGTGTCATCCACCCAAAGAGCATCAGACCCGTCCGATACCTTTTTCTCAGAGGCGGGACCTGAGTTATCAACCCGCATGCAATCAGACATGCTCTTCTCTGGGTCCAAGGAGGCTGACCCTGAGTGCAGTGCTTAGCCTCGCATCCTGAGCGTAACATTTTGGCTTTTTATGGTAGCCAACCATGCTTGGGGAGACTGTCCTGCTTCAATGGCTGTAAAGGCCTGAATGGTCATGGCTGCATTACGCTGTTGTGAGACTCTAATCTTGCATATATACCACAGGCAAACCAAGGTGACCAACACCAGAAGGCCTACTAACGCTCCCATGCCCGCCCATTCCTTCAGATGATTCATGGCTGCAGCAATCCATGATGATAATCCTGTGGCTAGTCCTGCGTCCACTCTGGTAGAATTTACCATGACAATGGCCACTCTCAGCTGGTCCATCATAGTATCGAATTCTCCAGTCCAAATACCTAAAATATAGCTTGACAATTGTTTAGACAGATTTGCAGCACAGGGGAAAATTCTCATGTTGTATGCTAGTGACACAAAGTCCAGCATACTTTCATTGACAGCCAAGTTGAAGCGATTTGCCATAGGGTATCAATTTGCTCCTGCACGAGGTCAAACCTCTGATTGAACACCATCAAACCTCCTTTTAGTTGAGCATTAATTCCTTTTTGTACATCTAAGGCATGAGCTACCTTGGCTAAAAGGTTATTCAGGGTCTGAGCAGTCTGCCCAGTATGACTCATGGCTAATGCCGTGGTGGTAGCTCCAACAGCCGCCAATGAGATGGTAGTAACAATGGCAGCTGTAATTCCAAGATCCCTTTTCTGTCTGAAGAGAGTCATAGCGTGAGGGCATCAACGGGCACAGGCACCCAGCGAGGCATGTGAGTAACCAGCTAGTAAATTTACTAGCATTCCAGCACTGGGCAAAAAAGCAAGTATCATTACCACAATTACTTGGCTCTATCTGGCTAATAATGAATAAAAATGGGGGATGTAAACAAACAGGTGTGGGCTTATAGGAAATATTATGAAGCCTTAACCCCTCGTTGGAACATCCTGCATCAGTTCTAGAACTAGCAGTGGTGGTGTCCGAGGTCTGAGTAGGTTCAGGAGACCATTGCCCCCAGGGGCGAGATGTGCTCCATGCCAATTGACTAACTCCATGTTTTCCTCCACTTTTGAAAGTCATTTAAGGTTCTTAAATTATTATTTTTTCCATTTTTTTTAAATTTTCATGAATTACACTTTATTCATTATGCATCCCCCATAAGCCCCTCCCTCCACTCCCTATCCCACCCTCTCTCCTCCCTCTGCATGCATGCCACTCCCCAAGTCCACTGATAGGGGAGGTTCTCCTCTCCTTTCTAATCTTAGTCCATCAGTTCATATCAAATTGCCTGCATTGTCCTCTACTATGGCCTGGTAAGGTTGCTCCCCCTCAGGAGGAGGTGACTAAAGAGCAGGCCAGTCAGTTCATGTCAGAGGCAGCCCCTCTCCTCATTACTATGTAACCCAATTGGACTCTGAACTGCCCTGGGCTACATCTGTGCAGGGGTTCTGGGTTGTCTCTATGAATAGTCCTTGGTTGGAGTATGAGTCTCTGGGAAGTTCCCTGTGTTCAAATTTTCTTGTTCTGTTGCTCTCCTTGTGGAGACCCTGTCCTCTCCAGCTCTTGCTCTTTCCCAGTTCTTACATAAAATTCCATTCACTCTGCCCAACAGTTGCCCATCAGGCTTAGCTTCTGCTTTGATAGTCTGTAGGGCAGAGGCTTTTCAGAGACCCTCTGTGGTAGGTTCTAGGTTGTTTCCGTTTTCTTCTTCTTCTGATGTCCATCCTCTTTGCCTTTCCGGATGAGGATTAGACATTTTAGTTAGGGTCCTCTATCTTGCTTAGTTTCTTTAGATGCACAGGTTTTAGTGTGTTTGTCCTATTTTGTATGTCTATATGGTGAGTATATACCATGTGTGTCCTTTTTGTTTCTGGGACAACTCACTCAGGATGATCCTTTCCAGATCCCACCATTTACCTGCAAATTTCATGATTTCCTTATTTTTCATTGCTGAGTAATATTCCATTGTGTAGATGTACCACATTTTCTGCATCCATTCTTCAGTTGAGGGGCATCTAGGTTGTTTCCACCTTCTGGCTATTGCAAATAAAGCTGCTACAAACATGGTTGAGCAAATTTTCTTTTTGTATGCTTGAGCCTCTTTTGGATATATGTCTAGGAGTGGTATGGCTGGATCTTGGGGAAGCACTATTCCTAGTTGTCTGAAAATGCCAGATTGATTTCCAGAGTGGTTGTACCAGTTTACATTCCCACCAGCAGTGGAGAAAGGGTTCCTCTTTCTCCACAACCTCTCCAGCATGTTGTCACTTGAGTTTTTGATCTGGGCCATTCTCATGGGTGTAAGGTGAAATCTCAGGGTTGTTTTGATTTGCATTTCCCTAATGGTTAGTGAGGTTGAGCATTTATTTAAGTGCTTCTCTGCCATTCAGTATTCCTCTACAGAGAATTCTCTGTTTAGCTCTGTTCCCCATTTTTTAAGTGGATTACTTGGTTTTCTGCTTTTCAGCTTCTTTAGTTCTTTATATATACTTGATATGAGTCCTCTGTCAGATAAAGGGTTGGTGAAGATTCTTTCCCAATCTGTAGGAGGTCGCTTTGTTTTGATGACGGTGTCCTTTGCTTTGCAGAAGCTTTTCTTTTTCATGAGGTCCCATTTATTGATTGTTGCTCTTAGAGCCTGTGCTGTTGGAGTTCTGTTCAGGAAGTTTTCCCCTGTACCAATGAGTTCTAGGGTGTTCCCCACTTTTTTTTTTCAAACCGATTTAATGTGTCTGGTTTTATGTTGAGGTCTTTGATCCACTTGGACCTCAGTTTTGTGCAGGGTGATAAGTATGAATCTATTTTCATTTTTCTACATGTAGACATCCAGTTGGACCAGCACCATTTGTTGAAGATGCTATCTTTTTTCCATTGTATGATTTTGGCGTCTTTGTCAAATATCAGGTGTCCATAAGTGTGTGGGTTTATTTCTGGGTCTTCTGTTCGGGTTCCATTGATCCACCATTCTGTTTCTATGCCAGTACCATGCAGTTTTTAAAACTGTTGCCCTATAGTACAACTTAATATCAGGGATGGAGATACCTCCAGAAGATCTTTTATTGTAGAGGATTGTTTTAGCATTTCTGGGTTTCTTGTTATTCCATATGAAGTTGAGAACTTTTCTTTCCAAGTCTGTAAAGAATTGTGTTGGTAATTTGTGAAAGACTCCCGATGGGTGTCTTCTGTCAGAGACCCCCCCCAGGATCAATGAGACCAATTCGGATGCAAACAGCAAGAGGCTTTTATTTTGATACACGGGTACCCGGGGCGACAAAGTCTCTTGGAGGACTTTGTGCGCCCCCTGAGGGGAAAGCTGGGCTTTTTATAGGGTCTCAGAGCAAAAGCGCGGGTGCAGAAGCGAGAGAAGCATAGTTAGAGGGAGCTGATTGGTACATTTACATGAAACTGCAATTTGAGTCAGAGTTTGGCAGGGACACCATAATATCAGGAACTGGGTGGTTGGAAAGGACATGATGACTCTCAATCTTGGGACCGCCACCTGTTGTTTGTCTTAGGGCTCCTATCTCAGCTGGAACAGTCTCACAAACTTCTCATATGCGTGGTCAGCACAAATTGATTTTTGGCTCACCTGGGGCATCCTGACCGCAGATATCCCCAGCAGCTGGGTCTCTTCAGCTAGTTCCCTCTCTAGCCCACAGAGTTTTTCTCAAAACAGTGGTAGCCTTCAGAGTTTCTCAAAACAGTGCTGTACAAAATCACATTAACTATTATCTGCTTCTAACTTGGGGTGAGGCGGGGGTCTTTCATTTGATGGGCATTGCATTGAATCTGTAGATTGCTTTTGGTAAGATGGCCATTTTTACTATGTTAATCCTACCAAGCCATGAGCATGGGAGATCTTTCCATCTTCTCATATCGTCTTCTAGTTCTTTCTTCAGAGATTTGAAATTTTTTTTCATACAAGTCTTTGACTTCCTTGGTTAGGTTACTCAGGTACCTTATGTCATTTGTGGCTATTGTGAAGGGTGTTGTTTCCCTAATTTCTTTCTCAGCCCTTTTGTCTTTTGTATACAGGAGGGCTACTGATTTTGAGTTAATTTTGTATCCGGCCACTTTGCTGAAGGTGTTTATCAGCTGTAGGAGTTCCTGGTAGAGTTTTGGGGTCACTCACGTATACTATCATATCATCTGCAAATAGTGATAATTTGACTTCTTCCTTTCCAATTTGTATCCCCTTGATCTCCTTCAACTGTCTTATTGCTCTAGCAAGGACTTCCAGAACTATGTTGAAGAGATATGGAGGAAGTGGGCAGCCTTGTCTTGTCCCTGATTTCAGTGGGATTGCTTTAAGTTTCTCTCCGTTCAGTTTGATGTTGGCTATAGGTTTGCTGTATATCGCCTTTACTATGTTTAGATATGTGCCTTGTATCCCTGATCTCTCAATACTTTAAACATGAATGGATGTTGGATTTTTGTCAAAAGGCCTTTTCAGCATCTAGGGAGATTATCATGTGGTTTTTTTCTTTCAGTTTGTTAATATGGTGGATCACATTGATGGATTTCCGTATATTGAACCATCCCTGCATACCTGGGATGAAGCCTACTTGGTCATGGTGGATGATATCTTTGATGTGTTCTTGTATTCGGTTTGTGAGTATTTTGTTGAGTATTTTTGCATCAATGTTCATAAGGGAGATTGGCCTGAAATTCTCTTTCTTTGTTGAGTCTTTGTGAGGTTTAGGTACCAAGGTGACTGTGGCTTCATAGAATGAGTTTGGTAATGCTCCTTCTGTTTCTATTTTGTGGAATAGTTTGAAGAGAGTTGGTGTTAGCTCTTCTTTGAATGTTTGGTAGAATTCTGCGCTGAAACCATCAAGGTCCTGGGCTTTTTTTGGATGGGAGACTTTCGATGACTGCTTCTATTTCCTTTGGGGATATAGGACAATTTAATTGATTTTCCTGGTCCTGATTTAGCTTTGGTAAGTGGAATCGATCAAGAAAATTGTCCATTTCATTTAAATTTTCAAATTTTGTTCCGTATAGACTTTTGAAGTAAGTCCTAATGATTGCTTGGATTTCCTCAGTGTCTGTAGTTATGTCCCCCTTTTCATTTCTGATTTTGTTGATTTGGATGTTGTCTTGCTGCCTTTTAGTTAGCTTGGCTAAGGGTTTGTCTATCTTGTTGATTTTCTCAAAGAACCAGCTCTTGGTTTCATTGATTCTTTGAATTGTTTTATTTGTTTCTAATTGATTGATTTCAGCCCTGAGTTTGATTATTTCCAGCCGTCTGCTCCTTCTTGGTGTGTCTGCTTCTTCTTTTTCTAGGGTTTTTAAGTGAGCCATTAAGTTGCTTGAATGCGCTGTCTCAAATTTCTTCTTGAAGGCACTTAGTGCTATGAACTTTCCTCTTAGCACTGCTTTCATTGTGTCCCACAAGTTTGGGTATGTTGTGTCTTCATTTTCATTGAGTTCTAGGAAGATTTTAATTTCTTTCTTTATTTCTTCCCTGACCCACCTGTCTTTTAGTAGCAAGTTGTTCAGTTTCCATGTATGTGTAGGCTTTTTGCTATTTCTGTTGTTACTGAGGTCCAGCTTTATTCCATGGTGATCCGACAGGATACAAGGGATTATTTCAATCTTCCTGTATTTTTTGAGGCTTGCTTTGTGATCAACTATGTGGTCTATTTTGGAGAAGGTTCCATGAGGTGTTGAGAAGAAGGTAAATTCTTTTGTGTTTGGGTGTAGGGTTCTGTAAATATCTGTTAGGTCCATTTGGTTCATTACCTCTGTTAGAGATATTGTTTCTTTGTTTAATTTCTGTTTTGTTGTCCTGTCCTTTGTTGAGAGTGGGGTGTTGAAGTCTCCTAATATTAGTGTGTGGGGATCTATATGTGGTTTAAGTTTTATCAATGTTTCTTTCACAAATGTGGGTGCCCTTGTATTTGGGGCATAGATGTTCAGGATTGTGATGTCTTCTTGGTGGAATTTTCCCTTGATGAGTATGAAGTGTCCTTCCCCATCTCTTTTGATTAATTTTGGTTGAAAGACTATTTTTATCAGATATTAGAATGGCTACTCCTGCTTGCTTCTTGGGTCCATTAGCTTGACAAGCCGTCTTTCATCCCTTACCCTCAGGTAATGTCTATCTTTGTGTCTTAGGTGTGTTTCTTGTATACAACAGATTGCTGGGTTTTGTTTACGCATCCATTCTGTTAGTCTGTGTCTTTTTATTGGAGAATTCAGTCCATTGATATTGAGAGAGTAATGACCAGTGGCTGTTAAATCCTTTGACTTTGATGTTGGCTGTGGTCATACGGTTTGTGTGATTTGTTGCTTTTGTTTTACTGAAGTGAGGTTATTTATTTCCTGTGTTTTCTTGAATGTAGCTAGCTTTCTTGGGTTGTATTTTCCCTTCCAGTGTCTTCTGTAATGCTGGATTTGTTTGTAGGTATTGTTGAAATTTGGTTTTGTCATTGAATATCTTGTTTTCTCCGTCTATGAGGACTGAGAGTTTTGCAGGGTATAGTAGCCTGGGCTGACATCTGTGTTCTCTTAGGGTCTGCATGATATCTGTCCAGGCCCTTCTGGCTTTCATAGTCTCTGTTGAAAAGTCAGGTGTGATTCTAATGGGTTTGCCATTATATGTTATAGCCTTTTTCTCTTGCAGCTTTTAGTATTTTTCTTTGTTCTGTATACTTACAGTTTTGATTATTATGTGGCGGGAGGATTTTCTTTTCTGGTCTAATTTATTGGGTGTTCTATAGGCCTCTTGTATTCTTATTGACCTCTCCTTTAAGTTGGAAATTTTCTTCAATGATTTTGTTGAAAATATTTTCTGGGCCTTGGTGCAGGAATCTTCTTTTCCTCTATTCCTATTATTCTTAGGTTTTGTCTTTTTATGTTGTCTTGAATTTCTTGGACGGTCTGTGTCAGGAATTTTTTAGATTTATCATTTTCTTTGACAGATACATCTATTTCTTCCATTGTATCTTCCACACCTGAGATTCTTTCTTCCATTTCTTGTAGCCTATTGGTTATGCTAACCTCTGTAGTTCCTGCTTTCTTCCCTAAGTTCTTTCTCTCCACAATTTCTTCCATTTGTGTTTTTTTTAATTTTCCAATTCTATCTTCAGGTCTTGAGCTATTTTGTTGGTTTCCTTCCCCTGTCTGACTGTATTTTCATGTTTTTCCATCAAATCCTTCAGCTGTTTGTTTGAACAATCCACTGTTTCTTTTATTTCATTCAGTGATTTAAGCATTTCCTCTCTAAAGGCCACATACTTTTTGGCTTCAGCTTCTTCTATTTCTTTTCGTATTATATTTGTTTCCTCTGTTATCATGTCCTTGAGCATAGATGTTAGGTCGTCTCCTTGAATTTCATTTATGCTGGGGTGTCTAGGGTTATTTGCCCCTGGATAACTGGGTTCTGGAGATGCCATAATGCTCTGGCTTCTGTTGGTTGAACTTTTACGCTGTCCTCTACCCATTGGGCTATCTTAGTTGTTTGAATTTAGTTTCTGGTTGTTCCTGGACTCTTGTAGTGGAGAGAATCCCTTTGACAGGAAGATGTTTTTTCCTAAAGGAAGCCTTCCCAGCTTTTTGGGTATAGTCCCTGGATGTCCGCTGTTTTTCAGGAGTTGCTACAGCTCACCTCAGGCGTAGAGACCTGGGTGGTAACTGTGGTCCTGATTAGTCAGGGCTCTCCTCTCACTGGGAGAAGTCCTGGGGGCAGCTGCCCTCCTTCTGGGTTTCTTGCAGTAAATTTAGTGATCAGCTGCGGTATTCTGTGGCGGGTGAGTACTGCTGTGGTGTCTTGGAGCACTCAGTTCTGTCTGTTTGCAATCTGCAGTCTGCTAGACTTTTCCTAGGTGACCCCAGCAGCACGGTTTCTTCCTTCTCTGTGGGGTCCTCTCGGACAGGGTTCCCAGTCCCTGTTGTACTGGGCGCACAGCTTGTCTGTACCGCTGTGCTGGTATAAAGCTCTCTGTGCCTGGCAGGAGCTTGGCTGTGATGGCGGCAGAGACTTTCGAGGAGAGACTGGGTGACCTGCGATCAGACCTGCAACCCTGCTTCTCTGTGGGGTCCCCCCGTGACTGGGACTCCCAGTCTCAGGTACCCTTGTGCCCAAGGATCAGCCTGGGAAATTTCTCTGTGGGGTCCTCTCCGGAAAGGGGTTCCCAGTCCCTGTTGTACTGGGGCACACAGCTTGTCTGTACCGCTGAGCTGAGCAAAAAGCTCTCTGCGGCGTGGCAGGGCTCGGCTGTGATGGCGGCAGAGACTTTCCAGGGAGAGACTGGGTGACCTGCAATCAGACCCAACACTGTTACCCGTAGGGTCCCGAGACTGGGAATCCCAGTCTCAGGTACCCTTGTGCCCACGGATCAGCCTGGGGAAGTGGCAGGGAACCGCCCGCTTGCGGCTCCAGCCCGGAGACCCAAAGACCACGTTACCCAGGATTTCTTCGGGTTCTGGCTGTGCCAGCCGAGTGGATCAACCGATTCCCACACCGGGGGAGCCTCCCCTCACCTGGGAAACACGATCAATGTAGTTTCAGGGCACCGAGTTCAGTCTCCTGATCTCTGCCCGGATAGTGCTGTCCTGCTGCTCAGAAGCACTATTTTGCCGGCACCACCATCTTGGCTCCAAAGCACTACTTTTCAACGGAATCACATGTGTGTCGCTCGCTCAATTAGGAATACAGGAAAACTGAAAAGAGTTACCTCGCACTGTACAGCACAGAAACAAGTTTCCATCGAAAGAACAGAAAAGCAAAGAACAACTTTGTAAAATAATACACGTACGTGTCGAACCATTCAATTATTATAACAGAAAAACTGAAAAGTGATATATCGAACTGTACAGCACAGGAACAAGTTTCCATAGAAAGAACAGAAACGCAAAGCACAACTTTGTAAACTAATTCACATACGTGTTGCTAGTTCATTTATTATAACAGGAAAACTGAAAAGTGATACATCACACTGTACAGCACAGAAACAAGTTTCCAAAAGAAGAACAGAAACACAAAGCACTAATTTGTAAACTTATTCACATACGTGTCGACCATTCAATTATTATAACAAGAAAACTGAAAAGTGTTATCTCGCACTGTATGGCACAGAAACAAGTTTACAACAGAAGAACAAGCATAAAGCACTACTTTGTAAACTAAATCACATGTGTGTCAGCTCGCTCAATTAGGAATACAGGAAAATTGAAAAGCAATACATTTGAAATTTATGGCAAAGAAACATGTTTTTTCATCGAAAGAACAAGCATAAAAGCACAATTTTGTAAACTAATTCACATCGTGTCGCCTGTTCAATTATTATAATAGTAATACTGAAAAGTGGTATAACCTAACCTAACCCTAAGGCCCTAACCTAACCTAACCTTAACCTAACCTAACCTAACTTGTTCCTAACGGGATCAAGTTTCCAGCGAAAAAGAACATAAGCGCCAAAGCACTACTTTGTAAACTAAATCACATGTGTGCGGCTCGCTCAAATAGGAATACAGGAAAACTGAAAAGTGATATATCGAAATATGCGGCAAAGAAACAAGTTTTCATCGAGAGAACACAAGCAAAGCACAACTTTGTAAACTAATTCACATTCATGTCGCCTGTTCAATTATTATAACAGGAAAACTGAAAAGTGATATAACCTAACACTAACCTAAGCCCCTAACCTACCCGACCCTAACCCTAACCTAACACTAACCTAACCGAACCCTAACCCTATCCTAACCTAACCTAACCTAACGCTAACTTGTTTCCTAACAGGAACAAGTTTCCAACGAAAAAGAACATAAGCGCAAAGCACTATTTTAAGCGGAATCACATGTGTGTCGTTCGGCTCAATTAGGAATACAGGAAAACTGAAAGTATTATCTACTGTACAGCACAGAAAAAAGTTTTCATCGAGAAAGAACAGAAACACAAAGGACAACTTTGTAAACTAATTCACATCGTGTTGCCCTTTCAATTATTGCAACAGGAAAACTGAAAAGTAATATATCGAACTGTACAGCACAGGAACAAGTTTCCATCGAAAGAACAGAAGCACAAAGCACAACTTTGTATACTAATTCACATACGTATTGCCAGTTGAATTATTATAACAGGAAAACTGAAAAGTGATATATCACACTGTACAGCACAGAAACAAGTTTCCAACAGAAGAACAGGCGCCAAAGCACTACTTTGTAAACTAAATCACATGTGTGTCACTCGCTCAATTAGGAATACAGGAAAACTGGCGATATAGTGAAATGTAGAGCAAAGAAACAAGTTTTCATCGAAAGAACAGAAATGCAAAAGCACAACTGTGTAAACTAAATCACATTCATGTCGCCTGTTCAATTATTATAACAGGAAAACTGAAAAGTGATATAACCTAACCCTAACCTAAGCCCTAACCTAAACCTAACCCTACCTAATCCTAACCTAGCCTAACCCTTACCTAACCCTACCTAGCCTAACCTTACCCCCAGCCCTAACCTAACCCTTGCCCTAACACTGCCTAAGCCTAACCATAACCTTGCCCTAACCCTACCTAACCTAACCTTAACCATAACCTAACCTAACCCTAACTTGTTTCTAACAGGAACAAGTTTAAAACGAAAGAACATAAACACAAAGCACTACTTTGTAAAGCTAAATCACATGTGTGCCACTCACTCAATTAGGAATACAGGAAAACTGAAAAGTGATATATCACACTGTACAGCACAGAAACAAGTTTCCAACAGAGAGAGAAGCGAAAAGCACTACTTTGTAAACTAAAACACATGTGTGTGGCTCGCTCATTTAGGAATACAGGAAAACTGGAAAGCAATATATCGAAATGTAAGGCAAAAAAACAAGTTTTCATCGAAGAAGAAGAAGCATAAAGCACTACTTTGTAAACTAATTCACTTTAGGTGTCGCCTATTCAATTATTATAACAGGAAAACTGAAAAGTGGTATAACCCTAACCTAACCCGTAGCCCCTAACCTAACCTAACCTAACCTAACCCTTACCTAACCTAACCACTAACCTAACCTAACCCTACCCTAACATTAACCCTAACCTAACCTAACCATAAACCTAACTTGTTCCTCTCAGGAACAAGTAGGAACAAAAAAGAACATAAGCATAAAAAGCAGTACTTTGTAAACTAAATCACATGTGTGCCACTCGCTCAATTAGGAATACAGGAAAACTGAAAAGTGATATATAGCACTGTACAGCACAGAAACAAGTTTCCAACAGAAAAACAGAAAGCATAAGCACTACTTTGTAAACTAATTCACATGTGTGTTACTTTCGCTCAATTAGGAATACAGGAATACTGAAAGGTGATATCTCTCACTCTAAGGCACAGAAAAAAGTTTCCATCGAAAGAACAGAAAAGCAAACCACAACTTTGTAAACTAATTCACATACATGTCGACTGTTCAATTATTATAACAGGAAAAGTGAAAAGTGATATAACCCTAACCTAACCTAAACCTAAACCTAACCCTAACATGAACCTAACCCAGACCCTATCTGTTGCTCTACCTAACCTAACACTAACCATAACCCTAGCAGCTAACTTGTTCCTAATAGGAACAAGTTTCCAAAAAAAAGAACATAAGCATAAAAGCAATATATTGTAAACTAAATCACATGTGTGTCACTCGCTCAATTAGATATACAGGAAAACTGGAAAGTTATATATCGCACTGTACAACATAGGAATAAGTTTCGAACGAAAAAACAGAAAAGCAAAGCACTACTTTTAAAAGGAATCACATGTGTGTCCCTCGTTCAATTAGGAATACAGAAAAACTGAAAAGTGTTATCTCGCACTGTAAGGCACAGAGACAAGTTTCCATCGAAAGAACAGAAAGACAAAGCACAACTTTGTAAACTAATTCACATACGTGCCGCCCATTCAATTATTATAAGAGGAAAACTGAAAAGTGATCTATCGCACTCTACAGTACAGGAACAAGTATCGAGCAAAAGATCAGAAGCATAAAAGCAATACTATGTAAATTAAATCACTTGTGTATTGCTCCCTCAATTAGGAATACAGGAAAACTGAAAAGTCATATATCACACTGTACAGCACAGAAACAAGTTTCCAACAGAAGAACAGCAACGCAAAGCACAACTTTGTAAACTAAATCACATTCTTGTCGCCTGTTCAATTATTATAACAGGAAAACTGAAAAGTGATATAACCTAACCTAACCTAAGCCCTAACCTAACCCTAAGCCTAGCCCTTACCCTAACCCCTCACGTAACCTTAACACTAACACTAAGCCCCTAACCTAAGCCTACCCTACCTAACCTAACCTAACCTAACCTAACCTAAGCCTAACACTAACCTAAACATAACCCTAACCTAACCGTAACACTAACCTAAGCTAACCTAACCTAACCTAACCTTAACCTAACCTAACACTAATCCCTTGATTCCTAACAGGAAAAATTTCCACCAACTAAAGAACATAAGCAAAGCACTACTTTGTAAACTAAATCACATGTGTGCCACTCATTCAATTAGAAGACAGGAAAACTGAAAAGTGATATAATGCACTGTACAGCACAGGAACAAGTTTCAAATGAAAGAAAAGAAAAAGCAAAGCACTACTTTTAAATGGAATCACATTTGTATTAAACTTGCTCAATTAGTAATACAGGAAAACTGAAAAGTTTT
>JAEOAE010004401.1:0-12721 GCA_036365155.1 Meriones psammophilus
ATGTCTAACTTGAGGGAAAATCTTTGAAACCCCGCTTAGACATCTAACTAAGGGCAGAAAATTTTACTCAGACACAGTCTTCCCCTTTTCATCTTTCAACATCCAGTGACTCAAATGTCTTAAATTTATTAATGCCCTTTAAAATGGAAGTCCATTGTAAAAACACCTTTGCAAAAGAAATTATTATGTAATATTAAATAGCTCAAGAAGAAAAGACTGGATGAAGAAAATATATGTAAATGTTACAGTGGTTTAGCTGTGCATTTTTTTCCAAAAAACTGATTAATTAATAAATGAATTTTTTAAAAAAAATAAGTTGTTAAATTGCAGATACTTGTATAATGTAAGTGAACAATATAAAACCTATATTCTAAGTTAATATTATTAAAAAAATTCCAAATTTTATTTTTTGGGGGGGGAGTATGAGCTGATGGATTAAACCCTTTCAAAAGACTTTCTCTCTGATGTCGATCATGCTCTCTTTTTTTTTCTCTCTGAAGCAGAAATCCCAAACCCAATATTTTATTAAAAAAACCCTTTCGTTATACATATTTTTTTAAGTCAAACCCCCTTTTTTTCTTTCCCCCCCAAAAACTGGCCCCAGTACCCACAGATAAAAAAAGAGAACATAAAAAAGCTGTACTCTACATTTCATGGAACAGGGTGGTCCCCAAAAATCACATAAATATGAAGCTGTACTCTCATACATGGGACACCTATATAATTTTTTTAAAAAACAGATCATTCTGAATGATTTTTTTTTTTCAAAAACAAAGGTTAACTAAAATGTTAGTAAAAGATAGACAAAAATTTTTTTGAAGGAAAATTTAGTTTAATTTACTAAGTTAATTTAGGAAAGTATTTTTATACTGGAATATATCAATTCTCAAAATCTATCTCAATGGAAACCCTACTGAATAGAGTTCAAAAGTAGAATGTGAAATATTAATATTAAATATTAATATTAATATTGGACATTAGGAAAAAAAGTAGAATCCCATTATTTTCTAAAAATAGTTGTAAAAAGCATTAAATAAGCCATGTCCCAATTTTAAAAACAATATTGGGTTTAATGAAACTTTTTTATTAAATTAAAAAAACTGTGAAATAAGACAAGCATGTACACATTAAAACAAAAAAAAAAAAAAAGGAAAAAAAAAAGAAAAAAACCGGGGGAAAAGGGATCCCAGAAACAAAAAAGACACACAGAGTTTTACTCATTAAAAATTTGGGTACTGGACCTATAATAGAGGATAAATATACTAAAAAAACTGTACACCTAAAGAAGCTAAAGGGAAACCCGCCCCCACTGGGGACTGGGAGGCCTATACAGTGATGGGTGGAAGGTCCCGTGGGAGTTCATATAGCTGCTTGTGGACCTGGAACCCCAAAAGGGTGGGGACAGTGGCAGCCTGCACTGAGGAACAAGGGCTCCCCCCCTGCTGTCTCAGGCAGTAGGGTTTTGTGCTAAGAGCCTTGGGCACTGTGGGGCCCCCTCCCCAGAAAGGGGGAGGAGAGGCCAAACAAGGGGGAAAGGGTCAAATGTTTTTCCATTCTCCTTTCCCCAAAAAGTCTAAATAGTTTCAACTCACATGTTTTCCCCCCCTTTCCCGGAAACCTCCAAAGTCGATGTTCTGGCTTCAGTTTCCCCTCCATCACCAATTTCCCGGTTTCCCGATCCTCTGCCTCCCAAAATACAGTGCACACTGGCCCCTCCCTCTTGGATTTTGACATTTAAAATAAAGCCAAAATTTTTCACAGAACTTAAAAAAAAAATTCTCAACTTTATATGGAAAAAAAAAAACCAGAATTGCCAAAATGATCCTGTACAACAACAGATTGTCTGGAGGGATCTCCATCCCTTATCTTAAGGTGTACTACAGAGCAATAGTAAGAAAAACTGCATGTTGGCATAGAAACAGAATGGTGGAACAATGAAAAAAATGAAGACCCAAAATAAATCCCCCACTTCTTTGGGTCTTGATTTTTTTACAAAAAAAGCCAAAACCATCAATGGAAAAAAAAAGGCATCTTCAACAAATGGTGGTGGTCTAACTTTTGGGTGTCTTTTATCCAAAAAAAGCAATAGATCCATATTTATCCTCTGTGCAAAAATAAAGTCCATGTGGATCAAAGACCTCAACAAAACCCGACACACTAAATTGGTTTGAAGAAAAGTGGGGGAAAAGGGAAAAACTCATTGGGTGGGACAATTTTTTTAGAAAAGACCACCAACACCAAAGGGTCTAAAATTAAAAATAAAAAAATGGGACCTCCTTTGGTAGAAAACTTTTCAAAAGCAAAAAGGGTACTGTCCTCAGAATAATTTTGACAGTGCATAATGGAAAAAGGGGCTTCACCAACCCTGTTTCCTGACAGAGGCTGATATCCAAAAATATATAAAAATTCAAAAATTAAAAGCCCAAAACAAAAAAATCCAATCAAAAAATGGGGTACAGAGCTGAACAGAAATTTCTCTATAGAGGGAAAGTCAAATGGGGAAAACACTTAAAAAAAATTTTAACATCCCCCTTTTAAAACAGGAGAAACAAAAAAAAAAATACCCCAAGATTTCACCTTTCCCTCCAAAAGGCTAAAATAAAAATCTCAAAAATGACAAACATACTAAGGATGTGGAGAAAAAACCTCCTCCCTTGCTGGTGGGAAAAATTAAAAATTTTACAACCACTGTGGAAATCAATCTGGTGCTTTCTCAGACATTTAGGGAAATTTTGCTTTCTCAAGATCCAGCTATATTACTCCCCAAAGGGAAACTATACAAAAGATGTCAAGTATAAAAACAAGGGCTTTGTTCAACCATGTTCATAACAGCGTTTTTGTAATAGGAACCTGGGAAAAAACCCCGATGCCCATCAACAGAGGAATGGATACAGAAATTTGGTACATTTACACAATGGAATACTACTCAGCAATTAAAAACAAAAAAAACCTTAAAAATTTTCAGGCAAATTTGGGATCTAGAACAGATAATCCTGATTGAGGGATCCCAAACACAAAAACACACATAGTTTTACTCCCTTTTAAGTGGATGCTAGACCTATAATATAGGATAAACATACTAAATTCTGTACATCTAAAGCTAAACAAGAAGAAGGACTGTAGGTAAGATGATCAATCCTCCTCCAGAAGTCCGATAGGATGGACATCAGAAGAGGAGAAAACGAGGAGAAAGAGGACAGGGAGCCTCACAGAGGGCCTCTGAAGACTCTACCCAGCAGTGTATCAAAGCGGATGCTGTGATTCTTAACCAAACTTTGGGCAGAGTGCAGAGAATCATATGAAAAGAGAGGGAAGTTAGTAAGAGCTAGACAGGACCCAGGGCTCAAGGACCAAATATATCTGAGCACAGGGTCTTGTCTAAGACTGATTCTCTAACCAAGGACCATGCATGGGCTATAACCTAGAACTCCTGCTCAGATGTAGCCCATGGATTCAGTATTCAAGTGACTCCTAATGCCAGGAACAGGGACTGTCTCCTGACATGAACTCAGTGGCTGCCTCTTTGCTCACTCTCTCCCTCCACCCCCCCGAGGAGAGAGCAGCCTTGCCGTCACAGAGGGGGGACAATGCAGATAGTCCTGATGAGTTCTGATAGCTAGGGTCAGATGGAATGGGGAGGACCTCCTATCAGTGCGACTTGGAAGCGGCATTGAAGGAGATGAGGGAGGAAGGGTAGGATTGGGAGGAATGAGGAGGGGCTACAGCTGGGATACAAAGATAATAAACTAATTAATATAAAAATAAAAATTTAGTTAAAAAGTAGTGCAACCAGTCTTGATAAGACCTAATATGTTGAGGCAGATAGAGGAGGTCCTCTCCCATCTGGGACTAAGGGAAAGAGGCATGAGGAGGAAGAGTAAGGATGGGTGAGAATGGGAGGGGATGACAAGGAAGCTGTAGAGGACATACAAAGTGAATAAATTGTAATAAATAAATAATATTATAAAAAATACAAAAAGATATAGGGTACAGAGTTAAACAGAATTCTCAACAGAGTAATATAAAATGGCGACTACTTAAATAATTGCTTAAGAATTTAAACACCAACAAACCAAATAATCCAATTTTAAAATCAGGGTATTAGAAGTCTAGCTGAGGCAATAATAAACTGAAAATTATTAAGAGGATACACATTGGAAAAGGGAAAAAAAAACAAAGGCCTAACTATTGGCAGATGATATGATAGTCTACATGAGTATTTAAAAATTTCTACCAGAGAACTCTTTCAGCTGATAAACACCTTGGCAAGTGGCTGGATACAAATTAACTAAAAAAAAATCAGTAGCCCTTCTTTATATAAAAGACGAAAGGCTGAAAAGAAATTAGGAAACAACACCCTTCCACAGCAGCCACAAATAACAAAAAGTGCCTTGGTGTTACTCTAATCAAGCAGGTGAAGATGGTATGAAAGATCTTCCCTACAAACCTAGCTGTGACCCAGAGGACTAATATCAAAACATATAAAGAACTTCTGAGTTAAACACCAACAAATAACCTCCAATTAAAAATAGGGTAGAAAAGTAAACAGAGGAATTCTCTCTCTCTTTTTTTTTACAACAAATATGAACTATTATTTTATTGCATACACTTCTTTCCCTATGATTGTTCATAATAAATCTTTTTACACATCTTTGCAATTCACAAATATCTTAAATCTCTACAACTAAAACTATCCTCAGAGTACCAACATTATATGAGCAGTTCTTCAAAACATTCTACTGTCAAGTGAGAAGGGAAGGTGAGATAGTTTAACCATTTTCTTCTCTGGGATACTTAGGTTGTTTGATCCCTTTATTAACAGAGAATTCTCAATAGTGAAATATCAAATGCAGAGCTTACTTAAAAGAAATGTTCAAGTCACTTAGCCATTAGGAGATACAAATCAAACGCTCTGGAATTACACCCATCAGAATGGCTAAGATCAAAAACTCAAGTGACAGTCCCTGTTCCCCTTACTAGGGTAACCCACTTGGATATTGAGCTGCCATGGGCTACATCTGTGCAGGGGTTCGGTTATATACATGGAATCAACCTTGGTTGGAGAATCAATCTCAGAAAAATACCCTGTGCCCAGATATTTTGGTTCTGTTGCTCTCTTTGTGGATCTCCTGCCCTCTCAGGTCTTATAACTCCCCCCGCTTTCATAGTATTCCCCTGCACTCTGTTAAAGTTTGGTTAAATTTCAACATCTACTTTGATACACTGCTAGGCAGTCTTTCAGGGAGCCCTCTGTGGTAGCTCTGTCCTCTTTCCTATTTACTCCTTCTTCCAATGTCCATCCCATTTGTCTTTCTAAGTGAGGACTGATTATCACTTACCCGGGTCCTCCCTTCTTGTTTAGCTTCTTTGGGTGTAGCTTTTATTTTCCTTTCTTATAGGTGAGTACATACGTGTGTGTCTTTATGCTTCTGGGATAAGCTCACTCAGGATGATCTTTTCTAAGATCCCACCATTTGTCTACAAATTTCATTGTTTCCTTGTTTTTAATTGGTAGGTAGTATTCTGTTGTGACATGAACTCAGGGCTGGCTGTTTGACCCTCCCCTACTGCCCTAGGGAGGAACAGCCTTCTGAGGCCACAGAGAGGACATTAGCCAGTCCTGATGAGGCCTCATAAACTAGGGTCAGGTGGAAGGGAGTAAGGCCTCACTGTCAATGTGGACTTAAGAGGTCAGGAAGGAGATGAGGAGGGAGGAGGTGGGATTAGGAGGAATGAAGGAGAGGCTAGCTGGGATACAACTAATAAAATGTAAATACTGTAAAAAAAATAAGTAAAACCCTTATATGTACATATAAATTGCCTTTATATGTACACGTTCATGGCCATGTATGTGCATGTGTCTATGTACATGTATATGTACATGTGTGTGTGTCTAAGTTTGTATACACACACCAAAATATTTTAACTCATACCTTTTCCTAGCAGTCCCACTCATCACTGATTGCTTTGAAGAAATTTTTCTTTTTGAGGTTTCATATAAATAAAATATTTTGTTTATTAAAAAAAAACTCAAGTGACACCACATGCTAGGTTGTAAGAAGCGAGACCCTCCTCATTTGCTGTTGGGAGTGCAAACGCCAAAACTCTTGAAATCGATCCAGGGCTCTCTCAGAAAACTGGGACTAACAGTACCCCTAGATCCAGCTTTACCACTCCTGGGCATATACCCAAAAGAAGCCCACACCATTCAATAGACATTTATAACTATGTTTATAGTAGCTTTATTTGTAATAGAAAGAATCTGGAAAAATCTAGATGTCCCTCAATGAAAAAAACGGATACAGGAATTGTAGTACATTTACAATGAGATACTACTCAGGTATTAAATCAAGGAAATCGTGTAATTTACAGGCAAATGGATGGGACTGGAAGACATCATTTTGAGTGAGTAACCCAGAAACAGAAAGACAGGCATAGTATACACTCAAACATAAATGGATATTAGCCATTATTTTGTAGGCTAACCATACTAAATCTGCAGACCTAAAAAGCTAAACACTAAGGAGGACCCTATGGAAGAACCTAAATCTCATTCCAGGCTGACAGGATAGACCACAGAGTGGAAAACACGATGAGTCTACTCATTAGTGTCCTCTGAAGAGAGAAGTTCACCCAACAGGATCAAGGCAGATGCTAAAAGCAGGGCCAATCTTTGGGCAGTGCAGGTAGCCTTATGGAAGGCTGTGGGATTAGACGGGTATGGAGGGTACAGGAGCCACACAAGGAAACAAACAAAGCTAAAAAGATATGAGCCGGGGATCCTGCAAAACTCTTGCACCAAAGGAGACCATGCAGGAGAGAGGCCTAGATGTGGCCTTGGCAGCTCAGTCTGCATGTGGATCCCCCCTGGGGAGGGGTGCAGGGCTGCCTCCGTGAGAACTCCAGTTGACTGCTCTCTCATCACTGGCCCCTGGTGATGCAGCCTTTTGGGAGCCAGAGGAAGAAGGACCCAGGCAGTCCTGATGAGATTTAACAAGCCATGGGCAGATGGCAGTAGTCGAGAATCACCCCTTTCGGTGAACTAGGGAAGGGGTTGAAGGAAAAGGAGAACAGTGAGGACTGGGAGGTAAAGTAGGGGCTTCAGTCAGGATATATATTAGATAAATTGTGAAGAAAAAATGAAAGAAGAAAAAGCACCTAGGCATTATCATGTTCTTACAATATTTTATACCAAGTAACTTCTAAATGTATAAGAAAAAATCACAGATTTACCTGGCACACATTTAAGCAAAATAGAACATATTTCAGTTCTGGGTAAACAAGTTAATATTTAAGCTAGCAAATCTAAGAGTTCCACATAGTGCCATTTCAATTATTTTTTTCATAGGATCAATGTTCAGTGCATTCCAGTAAGTACCAATCCCACTTTATTTTTTCTCTCATTTTGTAATTTATTTTTTTCTTTCTACTCATACTCATAATGTTCCTTTTCTTATGTTTGAAATAGTAACCATTTTCCTGACAAATAATAACAACCAAAATAAGTTTTAGTTTATTTTATTAAGGTCTTCTTGCTAATCCCACTTTGTCCATGACTTCTTGACATCCTGTTCCATGAACTGTAGATCATAGGGTTCAACATGGGAATCACTGTGTGGTATAGAACACAGCTACCATCTTTCCTTGCTCACTGACTCCTCAGTGGGTCTTCTGAGTACATGAAGATGAGGAGTATAAATATACCCCTGCGGTGAGGGAAGATCTACAGGTGGAAAATGCCTTGCACCTACCTTCCGCTGAAGCACATTCTGAGAATAGCAATGAGAATGAACAGATAGGAAAATGACAACAATCAAGGAATATGTGAAGTTAATGCCTGCAAGGAAAGAGCGTTGTATATTCTTTCACAAGATCCCCGCACAGGCCATCTTGATGAGGTGGATCTGCACAGTAGAAGTAGTTGATCTCCGTTTTCCCACAGAAGTACAAGCCATAAGTCCATAATGTTGCCTTAGACTAGTCAAAACCCATATATGTAAGAGAAAAAAATCAGTCGAATGCAGACAACCCTTGACGTTTTGCTACCATAGGCAGAGGCTTTCCAATTGCCATGCCTGTCAAAAGGCCATCCCCAGCCAGAATGAAGATTTCTTCTTCATTGCACAAGAACAATGTTCTCTAACATTTAGGAATGTCATTAGAAAACCATACATCAATAAATGACAAATGGTTTAGAAAAAATACATTGGGCTGCTAAGTTGTGGACTGATCTTAATTAATATCATCATGCCAATGTGCCCACCATGATTTAAAATATATACCATAGAAAAATGATGAAAAAGAACTTGGTTCCTTCTACTAATTAAGCCTAAAAGTATAAATTCAGTCACATCTGTGAAATTGAGCATTTTCTCAATTCTGCTAATATGAATTATTAATCCATGGGTTTAAAATGAAATAAATTAGTTAAATATTCTATCATACTAAAATGTACTTTTTAAGAACTTAGAATATATTCTTAAACATATAAAATCAATGAAAAAATGAAAAACAGTGGACATTATTGGGAGAATCCAAAAAACATATGTTCTTGGTTATTTTTCAAAATGTATTCATGAATATAGTAGCATCTGTACTTTTTATAGATATTTTTACAGCCTAATATTTCTTTGAAAAACACTACTGCCTTCTGTGATGCTAGCAGGTATTGTGAGAACAACCTCAAACATATTCCTAATCAAACAAAAGTTTAAACATCCTGCCTTTCCAGATTCATTACAGACACATGACCCCTCTGACAGAATTATGCTGAGGAATTACATGGGAATGATTCTGGCTTTTCTCCCCACGTCATTTAAGACCTGTTTCTCTCTCTGTGTCTCTCCATTATTGTGTGTGTGTGTGTGTGTGTGTGTGTGTGTGTGTGTGTTTGTGTGTGTGTGTCTGTGTGTGTATCTGGTCTCACCCCAGAACTTTGGTGGCTGTATAGGGCAGTTAGTACGTGCACCAAGATGTGGAGACTTGGGGCAATAATGGGCCCTGTATTCGAATAGTATACTTAAATCAGTGAGTTACAATTCTTAATAAAAATACTGCCAGGGTGGCATTGTGCCTATTGGGGTCCTTCCTCTTCTGAGAAGAAGAGGGGAGAATAAGGAAGATGGAAGATGGAAGAATTGGGATAAGAGAAAAAGGGTGAAGGGAGATGAGTATCAAGCCTATCAAGTGAATAAATAAGTTAAGAAAAAAAAAAAAGAAAATCATGCTGAAAAACAAAACAAAAAACAGGTAGTTAGTATCTGAGGAAGAACAACAATAAAGGTTTCTTTTGTCCAGACAGTTTCTGCACAAATACAATTCTAATCTATGTGAGAAATTAATTTTTGTTTCCTATTCAGATTTGAAAAAAATCTATCAGATCATACATGCTGTAAGTATACAGGAGGCTTTCTATGCCAATGCATGCAGCTGACTATGTTCCTCTGCAAATATCATTAAAATTTTGCATAAGTTAAATTCTTTTAAAAATTTATATCAAAATTTTAATTTTTTTCTCCCAGATCTTACTATTTTCCACTTCTTTTGTTTTGAGATTCCATGCACATAAATTTAACAGTTGGCCATAAGTCTCAGCATCTACGTAGAACCCTTGCACAGATGTAGCCCATGGCAGTTTAGTGTCTAAGTGGGTTACATAGTAATGGGAGAACCCAGGACTGCCTCTGACTATAATCTGATTGGCCTGCATTTGATACCTCCCCTGAGAGTTAAGCCTTACTGGGACCAGTGTCATGACGCAAATGCAGCCACTCTGATGAGATCCTGATAGACTAAAGATCAGAAGGAATCAAAGGAGGACTTCCCTATCAGTGAACTTGGAGAGGGGCATGCGTGAGAGGGGAGGAAGGGTATATCGGGGAGGGGATTAATTCAATTTTTTGGGGGGATACAAAGTGAATGTAGTAATTAGTAAAAAATCAAAAATAAAAAATATATTTTTAGGCAGAAATTTTAATTTTTTGGAAATAATCCCATTCTATATTCAATCTGAATTTGATAAATTGCCCCCTCTGAGCCCCCTTCAATCCCACCCTGCTAGTTTCTCCTTAAATAATGAGACTCCCAGTACACTGATTTGATCAGTTTCCTCCCATTCTTTCTTTGACATTAGCCTACCAGGTTTTAAAGCTCAACTGGAAATCATTTGTTTTCCTCTGAAAAAATAAGGTCCATATTTCAAAAATTTAGGTGATTTAAAATGCCTGCCATTGATTTCATGTCAGAGACAGTCTGTGCTTTACTAAAAACCCATTTAGACACTGACTATCTGAATTACATTTGTGCCAACAATGTGGTAGAATTTTTTTTTTTTTTTTTTCTCCATAATTTTATTTTTCTCATTAGTTACATTTTGTTAATTCTGTATCCCAGCTGCTTCATCCCTCATTCCCTCCCCAATCCCACCCTCCCTCCCTCATCTCCTCCCTGTCCTTTCCAAGTCCACTAATAGGGAGGACCTCCTCCCCTTTCATATGACTAAGCTTTTGTCAGGTATTTTCCGGACTGGCTGCAAGTCCTCCTCTGTGGCCTAACAGTACTGCTCCTCCTTGGGAGGTTGGGAGATCAAAAAGCCAGTCATTTAGTTCATGTTAGAAATAGTCCTTGTTCCCCTTACTAGCAGGAAACCAATTGATTACTGAGCTATCACGGGTCACATCTGAGCAGAGGTTCTAGATTTTATCCTCTCATGGACTTTGGTTGGTGTCCATCTCAGAAAAAGACCCTGTGCCCAGATAAGTTTGGTCCTTGTGGAGTTCTATCCTCTCCACATCCAAACTCCCTTCTTTCATATGATTCCCTGCACTTTGCGAAGGTTTGGTTGTGAGTCTTAGTATCTATTTTGGGCACTGCTAGTGAGTCTTTCAGATGCTTCAGTGAAAGCTCCCCTGCCTCACGTTCAATGCACATCCCATTTTATCTTTCTAAATGAGGATAGATGATCATACCCATGTCTGCTTTCTTGATTATCTTCTTTAGATTTCATTATGTTTATCCCTATCTTTTAGGTCTATATAAGCAGTATATTCCATGTTTGTCTTTCTCCTTCTGGGGATACTTCACTCAGAATGATCTTTTCTAGATCCCACCATTTTGCCTGCAATTTCACAGATTCCCTCCTTTTTGATTGCTTTAGGTAGTATTCCCATTGTGTAGAAATACCACAATTTCTGTATCCATTCCTCCGTTGATAGACATCTTGGTTGTTTTCAGGTTCTGGCTTTTTATGTTATATCCATGCATGGTTCTTGGTTGTAGTATCAGTCTCAAAAAAAAAAACAAAACATTTGCCTAGATTTTTGGTTTTATTGCTCTCCTTGGAGCTCCTGTCCCCATAGGTCTTTCTATCTCCCCTTCTTTCATCAGATTCCTGTCCTAAAGTTTGACTATGATTCTCAGAATCTGCTTTGATATTCTGATAGGTAGAGTCTTTCAGAGGCCCTCTGTTGTATACTCAGTCCTGTTCAGGATTTTTCCCTCTTCCAATGTCTGTCCTGTTTGCCTTTTAGAGTGAGGATTGATCATTTTACTCAGGGTCCTCCTTCTTGCTTGCTCCTTTAGGTGTACAGATTTCAATATATTTATCTAACATTATATGTCTAATATCCACTTATAAGTGAACATATACCATGTGTATCTTTTTCTTCTGGGATACCTCACTTGGGATGATCTTTTCTAGTTCACACCATTGCGGCAAATTCATGATTTCCTTATTTATAATTACTGAGTAGTATGCCATTTATATAAATGCACCACTATTTCTGTATCCATTCCTCAGTTGAGGGACCTTTGAGTTGTTTCCCAATTCTAACTATTATGAATAAGGTGTAATAAAACATGTTTGAGTAAAATGTTCTTGTTGTATTTTATGTCATTTTCATGTGTTTTAAAATATTATTTTTTCTTTCTAACCATTTAAATCTTTATTTTAGTTTTCAGGTTGCATGAAAACAGAATGCAAAATTGTTGACATTGAGCCATATCCAGTCCTTACATGAGTACCAATCAAGGTGAATAATGTCAGAAAAATTTATTAGTCAGCGTTTTTCGTGTATTATTATATTATATTTTAAATGTACAAAATGTAAAGTTTATTTTAATATCTTGATATGTGTCTGGAATTGTGTATTCATCAAAACAGCAAAGAGTGCATAACAAGTCTGAATCATTTGCTATTCTCTAAGAACATTTTCTTTGAAACTTTCAAACAAACATTCAAGATATTTCATAGCATAAGTATTATTAGTATAATAATCCCTTCTAGAGCAATCTAAAACTAAAATAATTTATTCTTTCTGACTCCCTTTTTGGATATTTTGAACAACTTTCCCGTCTCTAATATTCTCTCTCTGAGTCATGGAAACCATTACATACTTTTGGCATAAAAAGAAAATTGGTAGACCTTTGTAGAAACCACAGAGGTTTTTTTTTTCAATATTAATTGTGCTAACTACTATATGACCTACGTTCTTCCATTTAGTTTACTGAGACCAGCAAACTCAGTGTCCATCAGTGGATGAATGCACATCATAGTGATATATATGAAGCAATGAAATATTATTCATCCAATAAACACATGAACCTTTGTGATTTTCACAATAGAGACAGACATGGAAGTCTCAATACTAAGTGAAGGACATAGCTACAGGAATGCTTGAATAACAAGATGCTGTAAGACCAGACACAAGCTGTCATGAACAGG
>JAEOAE010003804.1:0-11787 GCA_036365155.1 Meriones psammophilus
AAATACAAAAACTTTCAATGTCAATGTTCCCCCGCTTTGGTTAAAAAAAGGGAGTTTCCGGTTAGAAGGGCCTTCCTTCTCAGTAATGAGTATTCAAGCGTGCGTCTGCATGGGGAATTCTGTGTGGGACAAAAACCTGTGCAAAAGGGGGTAGCGTAAACCCTCTTTAGAAAGGGATTCTTTAAGGGGACGCCAGTTTACTTAAAATAACAAAATTTCCGGGTGTCTGCTAGTGAGGGGCAAACATAAAGGGCTAAAAAAAGAAAATAACACTTTGTACCAACACTTTCTGAACAAAAAAACAAAAAATTTGGGAAAAAGGGATACACATGATTCCCCGTCCCGTTGTCAACTCGACAAGACCAATATTTCAAGCCCCGGGGATTCCCGCGGAACAGCCCCGCACTAAACACTGTTTCCAAACCTATCATATCCCAAAGATCTTTTCCTCTAGAACTTTTTCAAACTCATTAAAGTGCATTTTTTTCCGTATGGTTTTTTATTTGTGTACACTGGGCCTTATCTAGTTGGGTTTTACTTTATTCTGAATGAAAAAAGAAGTTTAATAGCATTTAAGCTGCAAAACGTGATGGAAAAAACCCCCTAAACAAAACCTTCATTGGAACTAAAGTCCCTTTTTTATGTACCTGAACTTCATCCCATATACCTTTGTGTAAACAAACAGTTTCAAAAATATATATATATATACATATGTAGTTTTTTATTGATGTATCAAACCAAAACCTGTCGTCGGGACCCAACTTTTACCCCGCGTTTTTTTGTTTCAAGTAAACTGTATATTTTTTTCTCAAACACCTTTCTCAACGGTTTGGTTCCTTTCACCGAATCTTTAAAATATAAAAACATTATAAAATCTTACTTGCTCACCTATATGTGATAAAATAAAACCTTTCACCTTTTTATCCCTTTTACGGCATCTTTTCAGACGCAACCTTCATGGGTTATACCTGCACGCAGACTAAATGGGGAAACTGTCTTCCTTCCCTTTCCTGTGTCTTGGGACCTTGTAAATTTTCCCCGTTTTCGCTCAAGCTTATGTCAGCTTACAGGCCTGAACCCCCAACACATTCCAAAAAACGAATCCCTTTGTTAAGCTTTTTCCCCCTCGTGCATACCGTTTACGGTGAAACAAACAAAAAAATCACTAGTGAGGTAAATATTTAAATACATGCTTTTTGGGGGATTGTTTTACCCTATGAAAAATGCAAATATTTTGAAACAAAAAATTAGGGGAAAAAGTTTTTTAAAGCCCGAAAAAATTTTGGGGGTGTAAGGGTTTCCCCTGAGGGAAAAAACAAAAATGAAAAGGGAGGGCAAAGTGTTTCAAGTGAATTGTCGAAAATGTAACTCGAATCCGTGTCCTGGGGTTTTGTCCCATAACTGTTTTCTTGGGAGCCTACAATTTTCCCCAAATTGGACCTGGGGTTTTTTTTTTTTAAAGGGGTTTGACACACTTCTAAGTGGAAAAGGCCCTCCTGGAGATTCATCACATAAGCGACCGCTACACCATAGCAACTGTTGTTTTGAACTATTTATTACGTCAGCATCTGAGGAACTCACATTTACTCTTCATTGTAGCACAAAATACTATATTCTTCCCAGATTTTGTATGCTAACAACCTTGGCAATGCATCAGGTCGAAGAAACATTCCTCCTACATTCACTGCGCAGGACCCCATGGTAAGAGGTCCATGCAAGTTTCCACCCGATCTCACTTCCCTTTGTTGAGCTGGAATCGCATTGCCAGTATTCTTTTTCTGTCGTATATGCATTCTATCAATTCTCGTACTTTCAGAGGACACATGCCTATATTTTACCACAACTGGTCCTGCATATTTCAAAATCCAAAATAAATTATTTTCCACAGTGGGTGTCTCTGTACTTTCAGAGGACGAGATACCTTTTTCTCTACTACAAACTGTCCTTGCATGTTAAACTCAGAGTAAAAATGGATTTCCACAGCGAATCTGTGGAAGAATCAGGCATGAATGGCGAAGGCAAGCAAACTTCAACAGTATGGTAGGTAACCGGCGTACGCCCGTCGGAACTGGGGGTTTTTTAACCCCTGCGTTCCTCCCGCGGTTGGGGGGGATAACGGAGAGGTGAAGATATTTATTTGTTTTTTTCGCCGGGGCGGTCGACCGTTTCCGCCCAAAATTGAAGATTTTAAAAGCTGAATTTTTCGCAGTTTTTCGATTTCTGGTTTTGAAAGGGTGTAGAAGGTGCGTGTCGAGTGCACAACCTTCCCGAACCCCCCCCCCCCTCTAACCACCAAGCGCTTTTCACCCGATCTTCGTTTTTGCGGCCCTGGGTGCCAGCCCCCCCATTTTGGTTTTCGGCCGAGTCGGGAAAGGGCTTCCTGTCCCCCTGACAAGTAGCAAATGACCGGGGCCTATGTAGGTTATTTGCCTTACAGTTCGGGTTTTTTGTCTTCTGAAGATCTTTTCGCAATTTACTTTACCCGCCCCCCATGCCGATTTGCGAGACGAGAAGAGCTCTTTCAAAAGAACTTTTACAAAACCAAATGTGAATGTACACGTCCAAGTGTCAAAAGCGGGCCGCCTTTATCTTTTGCGGTGGTGGTATTGGATACTCTAGAAAAAGTATGTCTGCACTAATGTTTGCCTCGCGGACAGTGATAGATATGTGGATCCAAGAACAGGCAGTGCTATAAATTTACCTGTTATAGAACGATTTTATACTATGTGGAGGAATCTACTGACGAGGACATGACAAGGAACTTAACATGTTCCATATATTATCAACGCTGGTGCGTGCCCTCTGTTGGAAACCACGAAGCGTAAAGGTACGTGTGAGCTACCGGTTGCATACCAAAAACTGTCAATTGTGGCGGAATGCCACAGGCAACATTTTATGTTTTAATGTCTGGCGCTGGAGACGCATCGCACCACGCACCTTTATTTGCAGACGGCTAACGAGGAAAAATTTTCCCTTTGACTGGCCATGGAGCTTAAAAAAGCAGGCCTGCACGGAAAGAACACTGTAACGCGGATCCTACAAACATGCTCTCAAAAGAGTTTTTGTGAAATGTGGACAACCACCGCATGGATGAAACACTTCTTCCCATATCTGCAACTAGATACCTTCGGCAGGAAGGGAGTTCCATTTCATTTTATATGTATATATATATACGATCACGCGAGTTGGGATTATTTTGTCCCACGCTCCATTCTCTATGGCTACGCAAAACACGGATACCGCTGTGTTTTTTGAGACAGCAGATATGAAGGGATGATAAAGTAATGACCGCTTTAGCATCTCCGCATCACATAGTAATTACAAAACTTTATCTATTAGTAGTTACACTAGAGGTTTTTCGTGCCTGAGTACCTGCAGACGACTGTGAAATTGAGCGTCTGCAAGAACAAGTCTAAACCAAATTTATTGAGTGAAGCGCTGTAGCGAGGGCCTCCTGCTCGGGGACTCCTTGACCGAGTACGCTGGCAAGGTAGATCCTACGACAGCTGTGTGAAGCCACTTACTACTTACACCCATTTACCTATGCTGGGTAGGATCAAAAGTCGTACAATCGCATACAGTTAGTTAATGGAGCCACTTAAATGTACCATTACTGGGTGAAGTGATGAATATGTGGTACCTCTACATGTAGAATGAGATTGGGAAAACATAATCACATCAAATTATGGTGGAATGATAGATTCTTGCGACAGTCAGTCAACACCGTAAATCTCTAGATACTACATCCCACATGTTAGCATTTGCAGCGTCCACAAGTATATGCATGGCTCAGTGAATTATCCTATGTGTAGAACTGCCGCAAAGTTGCGCACGCATCCAACAAGCGAATATACTGTATTTCGCAGATAGCGGTATTCGTACATATATTCATAGCGGGCAAAATACACGTGACTGCGCCTATGTGCCAGTGGGATAGGCATACTCGCACGAGTGAGATGGTTCTGTGAGCCTGGAGCTTACTAACACAGTGTACATTACCAGATCATGTGTACTCTATATGAACATACCATAATTACATACACAACCTGACTACGAATTTCAAATGCGGACTACCGGCAGGTGCATTTATCAGGAAAAAAGCTCTACAGAAATCGTAGAAGTGCGCAGGCCATCAGAAACACTCCTGCAGTGTGGCTATTCGTAAGAACCACCCATGTTACATGTCTGTGGAGTTGCCTGCGGGATTAGAACAGCAAAAAGGCTCCGTGTCACGTTGATGATTGTGCAACCGTGAAGGATGGACAGAAATGTTTCGTCATTCCCGCGTCAGCACATCATTTGTAGTAAGCTGAGAAAAAGGTTGCTCCGAGTTCCAAATGTAGGAAGAAACTGAGAGGGTCTTGAAGTGGTCTGAATCCACAACCAATGGCATCCCCTGTGAAATAGGAACATATGCTCCTCGCACCACACGTGAACAGGAGCACCTGTAACAATACATGTCCCACATTTTACGCTGGATACAGATATTCAAACTCTCCGACAGTGTAGCGTGCCCAAGAAAGACATCATTGATGAAGAGGTACCTGATGTATGGTGGGTTTGGGCCCCCCAAAGGGGGCAAAATTTGGGACTTTGCTGTAACTTTTTTGGGAAATTGTGGGTATCGTAGAAGTGTACCCTCCAAAAAAGGGGGCCCCCCCGAGACACAACGCAACCAGGTGTTTAGAACCGCGAGGCGGGGGCTGTTTGATAGAGTGAAGTCTCTGCCAGCACCCGCACATCTCTACATTCAAACTTTTTTTTGATATAGACACCTTTTTGTACGGATTGATTAGGAAAGCAGGGCGTGGGCGGTAGAATTGGGGGTCTGGAGCAGAACACCCATTTTGGAGTGTGGTGATATAAACACATGAGTCTCCCCATGATCCCATAATCACAGTATGTTTGAGAAAGTTATGTGTCGTTGGGGTATGGTCGACCCGCGCCCCGCCAACTGTCTCGGTACCATCCTGACTGTTTTATATCTTTGACTTTTCCTATTTTATCCGCTTTGCTACTTCTAACTGTGCATCTGTCATTTGCACCAACTTTAAAATAGATCCCTACAGACCTCACCCTACATTACCCTCATGTCCTCCTCCACCAGTGGATCACCACCTTTACTTACCATTTTCTCTCCGGCAATATGTCTCGCGCCGCCCACATGCGACAAAATCTCCCTGTAAACTGGAAGAGAAGATGCTACCTTGTCCTTTCTCTGTTCGTTCTTTCGAAATCACATGCCAGCCCCCTCCACTATGGTGACCGTCACAGCGCTAAAACATCAACAGCAAGACTCTGTTACCAGCAGAATGCCGCCCTTCCGGCGCGCCATGGGCGTCCTGCTAACGGCGACCAAGGATTCTCTCTTCCTTAACAAATCGCCACTTTTCTCTCATACCCCTCCTCTGCCTCAGGGGGAGAAGAAGAGGCAGAAGAACTACAAGGAAGAGTGCTCGCTTTTTATGGACGCTCTGCGTCTTTAAACACTCATCTACTAATATTCAGTATTTGTTGCTACTACTACCTTTCGGTATTCAACAGCACGTCGGCAGATTAAAGTAGGTGTTATTGCGGTGGGTGTTATTGCGGCGTATGCCACCGCGCCGAGAAGAACGCCGAAGGGAGGAGACGTTTCTTCGTCTTACAGCCTTCTATGCGGTGAGTTACCATGTGCCTATCCACTGGATAACAGCACAAGGGCTGGCAGCAGGACATATCAGCAGCAGCATTACTCTTAGGAACAGCAAAGCGCATGCAGAACAACCTGCCCCTTGCAGCACCAGCAGCAAGCAGCAACAGCAGCAACAGTAGCAACAGCAGCAGCAGCAACAGCAAATAGCAACAGGCAAGCGCAACAGCAACAGCAACGGGGGAGGGGGAGTTGGGTCCTCCCAGGAAGAAGGGCAGAACTGGCGCCCGTGTTGATGGTATTTGGGAGGATGGGAGGAGAGATTTGTGGAAGATGATCGGAAGAAAGAAATCTTTTTGATTTTCTGTGTGTCGGGGAAAGGGCTGAGAGATGTGGAACGAGAACAGGTACTGCGCCTAGCAATACACCGCTGCTCACACTATATGACGACCGTCAAACGCGGTGCAGGGTTTCAGAAAATGATGCTGATGCTTTAGCATAAGCGGCAGCCATGAGGGCAGCAGGACAGGCCGCAATAAAGAAGCCATGAGGCTTGCTGCTGCTGCTTCCACTCAACAGTCACGGGGAGCATCTGCAGGGAGGGCGCCTTCCTCCTCCCCTGCGGCGTTGAGGGCGTAGCATGTCCGCGCGCAGCCGCTGCAGCAGCTCTGCGGGAGCAGCTTCTTCACTGCAGTAGAAACAGGAGCAGGAAATCATCCCATATAAAGCATCGCCTGCCGCCCACAGCTAATATAGACTGTTGCTTCCTTTGGCAGTGTGCGTGTGTGTATTTGTGGAAGCAACATGGGTGATAGCTCTCTGTTGTTGTGTTTAGTCTTCTATTGCTCGTCTGACTAAAGGAAGGAACCAAGTTCGTGGGGAATGTTGCAGAAATAGTGGTAAGCGCGTTTTCAGCCTCTGTGAGTTGTTGCTGCTCCACAGCTGCTCGTTCCTGCTGTCCACAACCCGCCCTGGAAATTTAAAATGGGCAGGTTTCTCCCCTTCCAATGAGGGCGATGCTTTTTTACCCTGAAAAAGCCCACACACAGCAAAGCAAAAGCGCACAGAGCAGCAACAAAAGGGGCGGAAGAGGGGGGGAGGCGGAAGAAGGAACGGGTTTTTTATGACCATGCGCTGTGCGTCCCCCTAGTAAAAAACGGCGGGAAAAAAACTGGGAATCAGCGGGGATTTTTTTTTCCCCCGCGCAGCAACCGTGGGTTTTCTCTCCTCCTCTACAGCCCCGCAAGCTCTTCTCCCCCCCCGGGGTGTCATTAAGTCTTTACAACATCAAAGAACGTATCTCTGGCATGGCGGAAGCAGCATTGCCATCCTCATACCCAGCGCACGTGTGTTTCAGCAGGAAAAACAATTGTGGATACATCCAAGAGTAGCAATGGCACTACTGAAGGCAGAAGAAGGTCTTTTCGTCCCGACACAAAGAACGGTGGCATCCACCAGCGCGGTGGAGGAGAGAGTAGTATCAGCAGCAGCAACTGCACCCAGAGGGCCTGTGTTGATACGCAGCAGCAGCAATAGTAGCAATAGTGATGCTGGCAGGAAAGCGCCTGATGCGCAGGCGCGCGCGCGCATCAGCGGGGAAGAAGAAGATAGAAGGAAGATAGACTTTGTCTCTCCACTGCTTCAAGGATATTTTTTTAAATATTTACAGGAAAGACAAAAACTGCTTTTTAAAGAGGGGCTTGGCGTCCATTGTGGTTGATTTTCCCTTTCTTTTCTTGCGCGCGCGCATTTCAGAAATGTACGTACATCGCAGCAGGGATCCGCGCCCACGCCCGCGCATTATTTTGCGGTCGGCGAGCAGAAATCTTTCCCTTTCGCAGATTTCTGCTGTTTCTCGCCACCGCGAGGAACCCGGAGAAAGCCCTCGTATTATTTCTTGGCAAACGTGCTTTTTCAGCAGCAGCGAATCTTCCTTTTGCCGTGGAAAACACAACCAGGTGCCGCAACAACGCTCCCCTCATCGCTCTCACCACCACTGGAATATGAATCGTGCTACAAACGCTGTGCTTTATACCCCGCTTCTTCGCACAAGCTATACTTCGCTTTTCGTACAGAGCAACAGCAAACAGCCTCGTGTACTAGGCGTTTCCTGCACTTCCTTGCTGCTTTTCGTGAAGCTAAACTAGCGCGAACAAAAACCTCTCTCCCCTCCTGCGCGGTACAGTAGCTCTCAGCCACGCCGCCGTCACCTGTCCGCGAAATCTTCCTGCCTCTTCGTGCTGCCACGCGGCGAAGAAAAATCAGAAGAACGCAGCAGAGAGACACGCACAGAAAATACCGCAGCCCAGCGTAGACCATTCATTAGCAGCGGAATACACCAGGGGCGCCACTGTGCAGCGGTGGGGCACAGTGTCTTGCGTAAAAGCAAAACAAATATCCTTTCAGCGTCTTTTTCTGGTAGTCTCATCGAGAGACATTTCTCACAGCAACCTGAGCAAGCAGAAAAATAAGCAGCACTTTAAACTTTCCATGCGCTTTTTATGGGTGTACCACATGTAGACCCGCTTATCTAGTGTGAAACCCCATCTCTCTCAGTGTACGTTAATCTGTACTGAGTAGCATGTGCATTTATGCATGCGTGATACAGAAATTTCTCCTGTGTCGGCCTGCGTAATCTTATTTTACCTAGAATGCCTTTTCCTCAATGCCTAAATTTCTTTCATGCTGGTATTATTTCAACAGGAGTATCTGCAGTAGCACGGGCCCGCAGTATCAGGCTTTCTTATATAAAGGACGCAGGTATACTGACGCCTGTAGTACTGGTGACATCTAGAGGATGTTACATCATTTTGTTTGCATGGCAGAGAACATCTCCCATGCGTTTATTCCTCTATACTGCTCCTCTCGGCAGTGTCCCAGCTATAGACTGCAGTTCCTGCCTGCAGGCAGCGTGCCAGGCAGCAACCAGAGCAGGAGGTACAGCACAGCACAAGCTGCCCATGAGCGATGCAGCAGAAGTCCTACAGGAAAGCAGGAGTAGAACAATGGCAGCACTGTGCATGTAAGGACTAGCACACAGAGGAAGAGCAGCAGGAGGTATGATCTCATCAGCATTTTGCAGTAACTACGAACGCCTGAGTGGTGACAGAGGTATGAGAGTGTCCCAATATAGACGTCTATTATGTGTATACATGTACCTTGATCGCAGTAGAGAAGCGCTCGTTGCTGTTTCCTTTAGGTGAAGTGATTTTTTGTGGTGTCTCTGATACATTGCTGTCATTCAGGCAGCCCGAATGCTCTGCGCTCCGCGGGTTACCTCGCATCTTCTCCGGCAGCAGCCCTGCGCCGTAGGGATGATCTACACTTTTGATTTTCAGTGCAGCCGAGTAGTACGATAGAAGGGGCAGCAGCAGAAGCAGGACAGCCGCAGAAGAGGCGCTGCAGCAGGACTGCAGCGGGCTGGGCCTAGCAATTGTCGTATCGTTTTGTGTGGCGTGTGCGGCCTTCTGAGCCGCAGCAGCTGCTGTGTGTCTCTTCAGCGTTTGAGGCAGCAGCACCACTCACCCGCCACTTTCCCTTGGTCACGTGGGTCTGCTGATGATTCTTCTCAGAGTTCTTCCTTGCACCTTCTGAACCTAATTCGCAGCAGGGTTTGTTTGCTGACATCTCTGCAGCAGGTCTCTCAGCACCCCTGGAGTGACACGCTTACGCTGCAGCAGCGGCAGTAGCCCTCTTGCTGTTTTGAACACATATCTACGTGATAATGGCCTGATGGAGAGTAAACAATGGGGAACGACACCAGCTGAGTGAATCTCCTTGGACGAAAGAGCATATGAGGGAAGGCTTGCTGCTGCAGTGATGACCCTTGGAAAATGTTCCTCCGCTTGATTTCCATTCTTCTTTCCTTTTGAAGCAGTATGTTCTGTTGCTCGCATTCATGTCTCACTGTCATCTAAAATAGCTTGCCCTACAGAGGCTCTCTGGAAACTCTGGCTGCATGGACGCCTGCACTATATGCGTTTATTATCCGCACGCCTGTTTTGATCTTTTCAAACCACTTTTCAGAAGTCTTGTAGGAATACTCTGCCTTCTCTGTCTCCGTGGATGTACCTTTTTCCTCGTTCTTAAGCCGGACGTTTTGTCCTTATTTCACGAATCACATCTTTTTGTAAAAGTACTTCTTTCATTCTCATTCCACGGGTTGCTGCACGCCTGAGTATGCTTATAAGTTTCTTTGTGGGCATGCATCTCTGCAGACAGCTGCAGCAATGTCTCATGTGTCCACACATGTCTCTGGGCTTCTCTGGAAGAACAAGAAGATGTGCACAGAAATTCTTCCTCTCTTCTTATATGCAAACTGCCAATTCCTCCAGTTTGTCTGTCTCCTGTGGCGTCTTCACTCTTCGTATATATGTATGTCACGTGGCGTCTCCGTCATACATGAAATAGCCTGGGTGTCTCTATTATCTGTGAAGGCGTCTCACGTGACAAAACCATGCTACGCTTTATCTCAACTCGCGTTTCTCATTTATATATCTGTATGCATCTATTTGAATACGCGCTGCAGCTTAGAACGTGTGCATGTCCGTGGAAAACCTTTGTTGACTTTCTTTCTTTGCCTGCCTCTGCGTAGAGTTTTCGTGTCTCCATGTCCACTCGAGATGCGTCTTCTTCAATGTACATATATAGCGTGTCTCGACCTATACTAGTGTCGTTTATCTTCAGCGGATAATATGTCCCTCTTCCCTGTATAAGAAGACGGCCCGCTCTCTGTATATGTGTATATATTTCTCTCTGTGTGCATGTCGCCTTTATAAGAGAAGTGATGTAGAGCATCACGCATGTGCGCTGCTATTGCTGCTCAGTGGGGTCTTCCTGCCGAAGGCGCGAACATGTGTCATTCTCTCCGTTTTGCCGCAGCGTCTCTGCGTAGGGCAGCAGGAGGGAAGATGCCAGACGCGGCAGCCGAAAGGGCTCCCACGGTTCTCTCCTCCGCAGCAGCATCAGGCTGCAACAGGAGCAAGAGCAACAGTTTCAGCAGAAGGACGGTTCTTCTCTGTCCTGCTCGGTAGCTGTCGCAGTTACTGCTGCTCGTTTAAAGGAGGGTCGAAGAAGAGGCCAAATAATGGCACGACGTGAAGAAAAAGCCGAATTACGTCTTCCAGAGCTGCACTGTTCTGTCGGCGATCATTTTATCAATCCTTTCGTTCAACATCATCATCCCTAGCAACACGGACGTGAGCAGCAGCAAGTGTACTCTCAGCTTGGCAGCAAGGATATTCACAGCAGCAGCATGATACTTGCAGCAGCAGGAAAGAATATTCACCTTGGCAGCAGGAATATTCCAGCAGCAACAAGCATTTGCAGCAGCAGCAAAGTATTCACTGCACCCCAGCAGGCGTGTCCAGGAAGCGTTGCAGCAGCACGACTATTTCGGGCGCAGTACGCTCCAGCGCATAGGAGTATCCCCAGCAGCAGCAGCAGCTGGTTGAGGAAGAAGAGCTGGTTCCGAAGAGGAGGGCAACCAAGAGCAGTTGATACTGCTCGCTGAAGAGGGCAGCGAAGTTTACCTGCGTTCGAATCGCGTCGCTGTCTTTCTTCTTTTCAACGTTCCTAGCCTCCCGCCTTCCTCAGAAGGAAACTGTCCTCCCGCGTAGCCAGCTGCGAGCAGCAGCAGCCGCCGGCAGAGCGAAGCGTGTCTTTTGAGCAACAGCAGCAGCAGGACATTTTGCGTTCCTCAACTCCGCGCAGCAGCAGCTTCTTCTGTGGGGAGAGCAGCAGCAGGGAGACGAGGAGAGGCCGAACGCGTGGATCGTGCAACCAGAAGAAAGAGAGAGGAAGAAGAGCAGCCACAACGCAGCAGCAGTGAAGATCTTTGCTGCAGCAGAAAACAGCAGCACGTACTGCAGCAGCAAGAGGTTCTCGTTCACTTTGCCGACGCGCGTGCTCGAAGGCCTTCCTTGTCGCTGCAGCGCAACAGAAACGGCAGGCCACTTTCCAGCAGCAGTATCAGTTGCAGCATCGTCCCGCGGCTCCCTCCCCAGCAGCAGCAGCAAGTGTTCGAAGTCGCGCAGTAGAGAAGACATCGAAAAGGAACAGCAAACCCCCGGGCCTTCGCTCAGGAAAAACCCCCGCGCAGCGAAAGCATCGGGGTTGTCGTGCCCCAGAGCAGCAACAGCAGCGCACCGATTTCT
>JAEOAE010003156.1:0-175101 GCA_036365155.1 Meriones psammophilus
AACTTCATAATCATTAAGAAGTGAGAAAGTAAACTTATCCAAGTGTTGTGCCAGCCAAATCTGAAAACATTAGTAGTGGATATTTTGGGAACAGGGATTGTCTCTGACATGAACTGATTGGCCTGCTCTTTGATCTCCTCCCCTTGAGGGGGGAGCAGCCTTACCAGGCCACGGAGGAAGACAATGCAGCCAGTCTTGATGAGACCTGATAGACTAGGATCAGAAGGAAGGGGAGGAAAACCACCCCTATCAGTGGAAGGGCGGAGGGGCATGGGTGGAGAAGGGGGAGGGTGGGTGGCATTGGGAGAGGAGGAGGGAGGGAACTACAGGGGGGATACAAAGTGAATAAATTGAAACTAATGAAAATTAAAAAAATTAAAAAAAAAAAAAATAAACTCAATCAACTAGGATAATCTCTAGACTGGACAAAGAGCCCCATGAATTTATCTGACTGCACTTTTGCAATAGAGCAACTTGGAAGTTAATACCTGCTTCAGCTACCAGAGCTTTGAGACAAAAAAAGCAGTGAAATTCAGGTGGGCAGAGCTACCCAGGGAGAGACACGACCATTTCAGGAGGATCCCTTGGATGCCCTGCTCCTGGGAGGAACCCAACTCTCTTGGGCACTCAGAGGAAAGCCCAAGCTGACCCAGGCCAGGCAGCCCAGAAACCATAGGCGCCTCTGAAGATCGCACAAGTCTTTTCCTCCCCCGCAAGCTCGGTGTCTTGTTTCTAAAATTCCCATCTGCACAACATAAACAGCCTCGGTGGTGCAAATTCCAAGCTTCCAGGCAAGGGCGGGAGAATCTCTACTGCGCGGCCAGTGGCAATCAGGCAGCAGAGAAATGCGCCCCTCCGTGCCCTTCTCTCCCCACTGCAAAAGGGAGAGAGGAGGAAGGAAAGACCCCTAATAGAGGAAAATAAAGAATAGGGGGGGCGTTGAAGCAGAGGCCCGGCCTCTTAAGAGCTCAGCCTGGGTGGTGAGGCGGCACTCAGGCGCCCAGTACCCAAGCAGCGGGTCCAAGAGTCCTCGGAGGAAACCAAAGGCCCACCCCTCTCGGATGGGGAGGGGGAGGGGCTGGCGCGAGGCGTGGCGCAGGCGCTGTGCGCGCCTCCATTGTCCAGCATGACGGAAGCGCCATTGCTATGGCTACAGACGCTGAAGGGAAAACGCTGAGCTCCTCCCGGGCCTGGTGCGCGGCTGCGGTGAGGGTTGGAGACGGGAACCCTCTTCCCAGGCGTGGTGGCGGCGTTCTTGGCTCGGCTAGTGGATTACTTTATCATAGTAGGCTGAGACCAGGAAAAGCCAGGTAAGGGTGTGGGGCGGGCGCCGCCTGAGCTCCGCCTCTGCCCCCAGCTATGCCTCCACCCCCGGGCTCTGCCTCCGCCCCGGGCTCTGCCTCGATCCCGGGCTTCGCCTCTGCCTGGGCTCCACCCCCAACCCCGGGCTCCTCCCTCCACCCCAGGGCTCTGTCCCCGCCCCATCCCGGGCTCCGCCTCTGCCACAGGCTCCGCCCCCAGGTCCAGCCTCCGCCTCCTAGGGCTCCGCCTCCTTCACCTCCGGGCTCCGCCTCCATCCCGCGGGCTCTGCCTCCGCCCAACCAGGCTCCGCCTCCTTCCTCACAGGGCTCCGCCTTCACCCCGGGCTCCTCCCAACGCCCCAGGGCTCTGCCACCGCCCAGCTCTACTTTCTGACTCCATCTCCCAGGCTCCGCCTCTGTCCCCACTAGGCTCCGCCTCTGCTTCCTCGGGCTCCTCCCCCGTCCCCGCCCCGGACTCGGCCTCCATCCCCGGGCTCCACCTCTCTACGCCCCGGGCTATGTCTCCCACTGCCCTCGGGCTCCGCCTCCATTCCCTGGGCTCCTCCGCAGCCGCCTCCTCTGAGCTCCGCCTCAGCCCCCAGCAGCCATCCAGTGGGCTAGGTGGTGCTAGGCCTAGCATCGCGACTGGGAGGCGGGAAGGAGAGAGGGTTGGGTCCCGAGGTGTAGGAGCGGCGGGTCCACGAGTATCAGCCATCACGATGCAGCCAAGCTTGGCTGGCTGTGGGCGTGTGTGAGGCACCCACTGGACGGTGGTCGCAGGGCAAGGCCTGGGCGGTGCAGCTGGGGGCTGGCGGGCTGGGCGGGTCGGGAGAGCCTGCCCGAGTTCTGCCAAGAGCTTCTGTGGAGGCTGCTGGTACCCCGGACTCCGCCCTCCTGCCGCTGGGGTGGGAGGGCGGGAGCACAGTGTGTGGAGTTCCTAGGATTACACTTGTGCCCGGCATCCTGAGGAAGAGTGATGCTGGGGCCAGTCCTCCAGGAAAGAAAGTACAGAGAGTCGGGTGCTGCCTCCCGCCTACCCTTGGGAGGGTGGGGTGGGGGAGTTTGGACATCCCAGTCAAACAAAAGCCAGGTACTTGTAAAGGCCACAGGATCCGTGCACATTTCTAGGAACATTGTTTCAGGATGTATGTGCCAGCATTCCAGAATGAAATGGCTCTTCTTAAGACAGCCAGCCAACCACTGCAGGTGGCCTCTCTCACTTAGCTTTCAAGTGATTTGATTGTTCTCTTTATTCATCAGATACTTCTTCATAAGGAACAGTTTGGCAGATACACTGCTGTTTATACTTTGATGGACTTGCACAACCAAGAGTATACAGGGTTCACACAGACTTATTTTCTTATTTTTATATCTTTGTGTTGTTATGTATAGATAAACGAGATGTAATAACAAGGTTAATGTAGAGCTGGGGAAACCTCATTCATTTCAGGTTAATTCTACCAGCCCTACAGCCCCTTCCTTGTCTTCGGAGGTGCTTGGGCTGTGTTTTGCTGATTGTTAGTCATTGGTACTAATGTTCTTCTCATCACTTGTTATTATTTATTCATCCCTAAGAATTTGTTTAAGAGAAGGGATCCTTCACATTTTTTCTCACTACTACCTATTTGAGGTCACTTAAGAGAACTGCCTGCAGGTTGGTGAGATGGCTCAGCAGAAAAACACTCTTGCTGGCAATCCTGGAGACCTGAGTTTGATCCCTGAATTCATGAAAAGGTGGAAGGCAAGGATTGTCTTCTGACCTTCCTATGTGTTCCCTAGTATTCATGTTTCACCTTCATCATGAACACACAAACACACACACACACACAGACTAAAAGAAGACATTGAGCTGTATTTAGAGAATCTTCATGCTGCTCCATAATACCACGTCATTTCACTTTTTAGTTTCTTACAGACATACTCTTACCCAGACTGCCAGTGTAGAGAATCAGTTTTGTTTTTAATCTTGTTTAGTTTTCAGTTACATTGTTTTTTCCCCTAAAACAATATTATTTAGGTTATTTTTTTTTTGACAGATTATCTCTACAAAGCCATGGCTATCCTGGGCTTCCCTATGTAGATCAGATCAGGCTGGCCTTGAACCTACAGAGATCTGACTTCCTCTGCCTCCCAAGTACTGGTGTTAAAGAACATGCCCAGCTTCCCCCACAACAATTTTGAAACAATAACAAACTTGAAGATAGTTCCAAGTATGTACAGTTAATTGCTCTTTTACTTTGGACATTTTGAGAGGAAGCTGCTGACCTTATTCCCTGTCACTTGGAATGGTTTAGTGTCAATTTTATACAAACAAGAATGTTGTCCTATGTAATGACAGTGCAGTTATCAAAATAGGAAATTTATGCCGACATAATATTCCATTTAATTTGGGTTTTGTTGACTGTTATTACTCACATAAATGTTGAAAGAAGTTGGTTTATTTAAGTGTTGCATTGTTTCTTTATCTCTTTAGTCTCTTTCAGTATGCAACAGTTCCCTCATCTTTTTCATGATCTTGTCACTTTTGATGACTATGGGTCAGTTATATTTTTTCTTTCTTTAATTAAATTTTTATTTTTGTATTAATTACAGTCTCTTTACTTTGCATCCAAGCTGTAGCCCCCTCTATCCTCCCCTTCCAATCCCACCCTCCCTCTCTCATCTCCTCCTGTGCCCCTCTCCAAGTCTACATATAGGGGAGGTCCTCCTCCCCTTCCATCTGACCCTTGCTTATCAAATCTCATCCGAACTGGCTTAATTATTCATTAATTTATTTATTTGTTCATTTTACATCCCCCTCACAACTGCACTCTCTCCTCTCCTCCCAGTTCCACCCTCCCACCCACTTTCCATAAAATCCCCCCACCAAACAATTTACCTTGGCATATCAAGGTACATTAGGATTAAGTACTTCCTCTTTCATTGAGGCAAGACAAGGCAGCCCTGCTAGGGAAACAAGATCCAGAGGACGACAACAGAGTCCAAGTCAGAGACAGTCCCTGCTCTAGTTGTTAGGGGACCCACTTAAAGACAAGCAGCCCATCAGTTTCATATGTGAAAGGGGGCTAGGAATAGTCCAGGCATGTTCTTTTGTTGGTGGTTCAGTCTCTACAAGGCCCCATGGTCCCAGGTGAGCTGGTTATGTAGGGTTTTTTGTTGTTTTTGTTTTTTTTTTGTTTTTGGTGTCCTATCCCTCCAGCTCTCTCAATTCTCCCTCTAATTCTTGTACAAGACTCCCTGAGTTCTGCCTAATATTTGTTTGGCTGTGAATCTCTCCAACTTTTTCAATTATCTGCTAGATGAAGCCTCTCAGATGACAATTATGCTGGTTTTCTGTCTACAGGCATAACAGATTATTAATAATGTGAGAAGTTGGGTCTTTCCCATTGGTTGGGTGTCAAGTTGTGCCAGTCATTGGTTGGCCATTTCCTCAATCTTTGTGCCATCTTTTATCCCTGCATATCTTGTAGGTGGTAAATTTTAAGTGAGGGTTTTGTGAGTTGGTTGGTGTCCCCCTCCCTCCTCTAGCTACAGGATGTGTTTACTTCAGTCTCAATATCTCTGCTGCTAGGAGTCTTAGCCAGGGTCACCCCCATATCTTCTCCAGAATTCCAGGTCTTCATCTTGTCCCAGAGTGCCCCAACACCAATTTCCCTTCTCTCCTAGCCCTCACCTTTATCCCCACATTTGAAACCCCTCCTGCCCCTCTCTTCACCCCCTCTTTTATCCATTTCCTTTCCCCCTCCACTTCCCATGTCTGTGATGTCTATTTTATTTCCCCTCTTTTGAACCTTCCATATTACTTAGTTTATTTGGGTCTATAGGTTGTAGTATGCTTATCCTTTACTAAATGGCTAATATCCCAGGTTAGTTATTTTTGTAGACTGTCTCTCAGCTCTCTTTGCTCTCATGGAGCAATATATATACTTAGGCAAGGGTATCACAACAGTGGCACACAGTCTTGTCAGGTTGTACATACTTTCACTTTGATTACTTGTAATCAGTATCTGCAAGGCTTTTCTGCTACAGAGTTAATGCCCTGCATCCCTATGAGTACCCTGACACTCTGATGGTTCTCATCAGAATGTTAATGCATCTGCCATACTTACATCAGTATGGATTCATGATTCATGTGCCTTATGTAGGAGACTGTACTGTTGTTTGTTTCAGTCTGCTGGGACTACTGTGACAAATGATTTATAAACAAAGGCTTTACTTTTCACAGTTGTCAACTCTGGAAAGTCTAAAGATAAAATATGAGGTCTAGTTGGGGGCATGCTTTTCTACAGTCCTGTTTTTGCTTTAACCTCAGTGGCCTAAAGGGCCACATGATTTTATAGGCTCTCTTTAATAAGGTTATGAACCTTATAAGGACTTCATTTCTAAGACCTGAGTACCTTTCAAAGATCTCATGCACTTCTGTTACTTTGGGTCTTAGGTCTTCAATATAGAAATTTTTGGAGGTCATAGATATTCAGACCGTTCAATATTTGAACGTCCAGTGTAAATATCCCTACCGTATAGCTGAGAACCCTTGCAGCCCACCTTTAATCAAAGTTAAACAGTAACAACAACTAATGAAAAGAGTCATCATCAATTTAAAATTAATGAGCAGTAAATGAAACCTGCCTCCTAGCTTGACAGGCAAGTCTCCCTGGAGACACTGCTTGGCCAGAGTGTCTTGAGTGACATGAGCCTTTCCCTTAGAGTTAGTCCCAGTCCCAGGTTAGCCATTCAGGTCCATGCCTTTTCCAGACCTGCAGAGATGTGCATCTCAGTAGCACATGTGCCTGTCTTCCATCTATCTCCCCACCTATCCCACCAGGCAGGGACCATCATTCCAGTCAGCCCTGCTCAGTGGCCTACTCCTTCCATTTATGGGCAGTGACACTCCACTCACCATGTTGAGACTTTGGAACTTGCTTGAACTTCCCTCACAACACCTAGCAGCAGTGCTCAGAGCACTTCACATGGAATCATTCAAACCTGATCAGCTACAGAGCAAAACCTCCACCATAATTCCCTGAAGAACCTGCCTCCTAGCCTGACAGGCAAGTCTACCTGAAGGGCCTGATTGGCTAGTTTGTCTTGAGTGACATGAATACCTTTGATAGGGCTAGACTGTGCTGAAGGTGCATGACATATTGGTTCCTGGTTCAGGCTTCCTATCCAAGGACAAAACTTTTGTAGGTATGCAGAGATTCACAGTTCAGCAGCATTTGTGCCTGTCCTCCTGCCTTCCTGTCTGTCTTCCCATCCAGCCTAGGGAGGACTAACCACTTCAGCTTGCTCTGTTCAGCTGCCTGCTCCTCCCCTTTGTGTGTAGTTATATCAAACTCAGGAAGGCACAACACCCACAAATATTTCCCGTTCTTTCTCCTGGAATCAAGGTGGATAACTAGTATAATGAAATTGAAGTGGAGTTATCAGTCTGTCCCACAATTACAGAAAGAGTTTAGAAAATTTGTGTATAGTGATACCAAACTCAGCAAGTCACAGCACCCACAAATACTTCTGCTTCTTCTTATTGGAATCAAGGTGCATAACTAGTATAATGAAATTGAAGTGGAGTTATCAGTCTGTCCCACAATTACAGAAAGAGAGTTTAGAAAACAAGGGCTTGAGTTTTTGTCTTTATGTTGGTTTCAGGTAAACTGCAGCTACTTTTTAACTAGTAGGCATGAGCAAACCTAACAGAAGAGCAAGAAAGTGATGATAAACACTGAAGTGCATTATTGTTAGCCTGCACATCTTCCTCAGTGAGGAAGCGAAAAAGAAGACAAATATGTATCTATCATTCAAGGTTCCACAGATGAACAGAACTCATAAAATAAATGTCTATGTATATAGAAAGTTTATTGAATATCTCACAAGCTATAGTCCAACTAGTCCAAACAATGGCTGACTACTAATGGAAAGTTGAAGAAGCAAATATTTGTTCATGGCAGGTAGCTGAATATCTCAGATGGTCTTCAGTATATAATAGAATTCCAAAGAGTAAGCTCCAATGAGAGTAAAAAAAAAATGAACTTGGTAGCTAGAGGTAGGGCAAGCAGAAAAAGCGAAAAAGCTAATACTTTACATCAATAGGATATAATCAGACTAGACACAGCTGTGGATGAGAGTAAAGGTGAATCTTATCACCTTGAAACACTCAGATTAAAGAAGGGTTTTTCCATTTTAAAAGCTATGAGTATGAAAAATTCCCCACAGTACCCAACTCTTTGTGTTTGACATAGGTCCAGATATAGTCAAAATGACTGCCTAGACTAGCCATCACACTAGGCAATGCAGAAGAACTGAGAAAGAGGTTTTTGCTGAGGCAGGCAATAAGAGCATGTGAGCCATTTCAAAAGCAATGCTTTTCATCAACAAAGCAAGCACTGGGATTTCACTTTGGGAATATGGATATGGACAAATGCTCAGGAAGCAATGCCTTCTAGTAATCATGCTTTCTGATCTATCATGTTGATGTTTTAATGCTACATTTCCCACTTATACAAAGGACAGAGAGCACCAATTCAGAAAACTTCAATTCAAAAATACATATGTCAGCACAGTGGACAGCATCCTTGAGGGGAAATAAACCTATAAATTGCAATATACCGTATATTTTTGGAATCATTTTGATACATGATACTTCCACATAGCAATGGATGTTTTAGAATTTGATCTGTCGATTTGGGCATGGCAGCACACACCTACAATAACAGCACTCAGGAAGAATGAGGCCCAAATTTGCTGCCAACCCGGTCTCTAAATTGAGAACAGGACAGCCAAGGCAACACAAGAAAATTCTGTCTGAAAAAGAAACAAACAAACAAACAAACAATTTACTCTGTGGACCAAGCTGACCACAATCTCAGCGAGATTAGCCTACCACTGACTCCCAGGTCTAGGATGACAGGGATGCACTTCTGAGCCAAGTGGAGATATGTTTATAAAATGACCTATCCTTGAATCAAGGAACAAAATGATAAAATAAGATGTACAAAGGAACCATTTTTCTTTTAATGAACAGTACTAAATCTTCAAATGCTACACTTATTTATACCTGAAAATAATTTCTGTCATCAATAAGTGGGTTCTTTGCTTTAATATTATCCATTTAAAAATGTTTGTGTGTTTGTGTGTATACAGCTATGCTATGGTATATATGTGCCAGTGAGAGGACAACTTGTTATTTATTATCTACATCCCATATGTGAGTTCTCAAAATGGAACCCAAGAGTCTTAGCCAGTGACCACAATGGCCCTCATTTAGCTTGAAAAAAATTATGTATGTGCTAGTGTGTGAGTTTGCATATACAGCAGCAAACTGTAAAATTTATAATTAAAAATCATAATTTTTTAATATTTATACAAATATTAAAAAAATTGTAGGAGTGATATATGCTACACAGAGGTTGAGCTCAAATCATCAAGGTTAGCAACAACCAACTTTACCCACTGAGACAATTTTCTGACATTCACTTGTACTTCTGAGAAAGCATTAAGAACAAGTATTTACTCCTAAGAATGAAGTAACACACTTCAAAACAGGAAATCAGTAAATTATTTTCATTTGTTAAGAGCATTTATTATTCAAATCACATCATTTTCTTCCATCCTCAGATGACAATTTGTTTATAATCTGAATAGAAGATAATATTGCATGGATATACTGTTTCAACTAAGTTTGAGTATCAATGAGTTCAGGGGGCAAGTTTGTGGTATGTAAAACTGGCAACATAACCTTGAAGATCATGTAACAATGACAAAAATAATCCCCAGAAAGTGTCATACACCCTTCATATATCTGCCATGACCTAAGATCCCTTACTTACATTACAGACACATAACATGCTCTTTTGAAATAAATCTCATTCCTGTTACATTATCTAATATCTCTAGATAATTCTCTTAGAAGGCAGTTCTTCAAGATGTGACATATAGTAAATATGGGAGCATAAAGAAACATGGGACATCAAACAATATGTACATACATAAACACATACTATTGAACATTTTAACATTAATTAATTAATTACTGACATTTAAGCAAGGCTGAAAGCAAAGGAATTTGTGAAAACATTAAAAAAGTATCACACTTTCTCAGAGACCCTTCCTTGAAAACTATGATCACACACTACCTGACAGAAATAAGCAATGGACCACATAAATGATGATGGAGATCCCATTCTATACATTCCAGCAGAAAAATACCTATCACGAAGTGGAAATGCATTAGAACATGAACAGCCACCACAGAAAGAATACCAGAACAACCTAATAAACTTCTGTGAATGGATTTGCTACACATGCAAAAAACTTCAATACCTACTCCAATGTCTCAAATTACTGACTATAACCACAGTTGGTGATCTCCTCCATTATATTTAAGTGAATATGGTAACTCATTTACTTCCTCCAAGGCTATAGTAAAAACAAATTTAAAAGTTTATTTTCTCAAAATTGAATACATTTGAATCCAAAGTCAACAAATCTTATATACAAATAGGGTTGCTCTCTTCTATGAGTTTTTTTCTACTTCTCGATCTCAAGATATATAAAGATTTAAGATATTTACAGTACTAGAGACGTGGCTTGGCAGTGAAGTTCATTCCCAGAACCTAGGTCAGGTTTTTACAATGTTCTATAATTCCTGGTATAAGAAGATCAAAAGGTCTGTTCTTCATGGAAACCAGAATGGACAGGAACATAAACTTGAAAAGACATACTGAGATCACATAACAGAAATTAAAGCAAATTCTTAAACTAATATGTTTACTCATGAGTGTTTTGTGTAAGCATTCATTCCTGTAACTCAGCTGTTGAGGCATCTACAAGTTTGAGTTTTTCTTCATAAATTCCTTCATGTAATAGAAATCAAACATGTAGTTTTGAAGTCAGAGAAATGAATCCTCAGTTGGTGGAATCATTTGTCAATGTTTAGGAAAAGCAGCACTCTTGGAGAAGTATGTTACTTGGCGTGGGATTGATAGTTTCAACTGCATAGCATCTGTAATTCACCTCTCTGCTTTATGCTGAAGGTTGAGGACGTGAGCTCTGAGCTTCCTGCTTTAGCCACCATGTATGACACTTGTGATTCCCATTTCATAGAGATCGCATATCCCCCTGGAACCGTAAGGCAAAACCAACACATTTGGAAGGTGACAGACATTGTGTTTTGTTACAGAAATAGCACTAATAGACACACATAAATTTTATAAGTGAATGGTTTATTTCATGTAATTGAAGAGAATTGAGAAATCTAAGAAGGTTACCTTACGGTTTAAATTCCTAGGCCTTTTTTCCATATGGACTTTTAATTGGAAACAAAAGAAGGATGGAATGTCATAATTCATGAATACATTGTTGATACTTGTTAGAATTTTCCTCCCAAATAATCTCCTGTAATTGAATGCAAGTTAGTTGATCAAAGACCTTAACAAATCTTTTGCCTTGAGAATGAGTTCTTTCAGGTTCTCAAAGACTACTGTGATATGCAAAGGCTTTAAGAAGTTGCTCACACATGAAAGCTTTTACTCTTCTATAATGGTACCATGAAGTGCAAAAGTTTACCATACTGACTACATTCATAGGGTTTCTCTTGAAGATGACTTTTTCTTCTGATTTCAAAGACAACTCCATGAAAAGGATTTACCACATTGCTTATCCAAAGGGTCTTACTTCAGTATGTGTTCTTCTATGTATGTGGAAATAACTGCAGTAAGAAAAGGCTTTATCACATTGATTACATGTGTAAGGTTTCTCTCTTAAAGTTGACTTTGACATACAAAACATGCAAGATTAATTTTATGTTGGAACATGGTAAAAAAATTAATTCCGATGTATTGCTTTTTAGATACCAGCCTCCACTAAATTTTAGAGGGACATTTTACATCAGGTGAAACCTTCAATGATATAAACAAATCCAATATACCTAAATCATGACTGATTAAAAATTAGTTGTAAAACAGCACATATATTATGACTTTCAAGCTCAGAACCTCTATAACTTTCTGGTTTACTGGGTGGGTATGTATCAGAGATCAGTTCCCAAGAGTGTTATGTTCCTAATCATTCAGTAGTTACTGGTGACGATAAATTTTTGCTACTTGCATTGACCTAGTGTTTGAGTTATTTTCGATTCAGCAGACTGAAGAATACAAAGGCCTTACCTTATTTCTTATATTCTCAGAATTTCTCTCCAGCATAGAACTTTTATGATAATGAAGAATATAGATATGTACAAAGCCCTCATATTTTAACACATTTATAATGTTTCTCTCGAGTAAGAATTCTTTCATGATGATGAAGAGTATACAAATGTAGAATAGCTTCACCATGTTAAATGCACTCATAGTCTTTTTGCCCATTATGAATTCTTTCATAAATTTGAAGATGATTGTGAAGAGCAAGTTTTACCACATTGGTTACATTCGTAAGGCTTCTTCACAGTATGTGTTCTTTATCTCATAGGAGATTACTATTACATCAAAAGGCTTTATCACATTGGCTTCTCTCCAGTGTGTACTCTTCAATGTACATGAATATTATTATGGCATTCAAAGGTTTTGAAAGATTGGTTACATTAATAGGGTCTCACTGCATGAGGTGTTCTTGTTCAAGATGAATATTACATGAAAAGCTTTTATCATATTGATTATATTCACAGAGATTTCCTGCAGCATGCATTTTTTATAATTAGGAGATGACTGTGTTGTACAAAGGAGATGCCACACTGATTACATTAATAAAGTGTTTTTTTTTTTCCTCCAGGGTAAGTTATGTTTTCAGAAATTACTCTGAAATGCATACACATTATCACATTGGGTACATTCAAAAGATTTCTCTCCAGTATGTGTTCTTTTATGGACTACCAGATGACTGTTCAGTGCAAAGGCTTTACCACGTTGGTTACGTTCATAAGGTTTCTATCCAGTGTGAGTTCTGTTATGTACTAGGAGATTACTGTTAGCTGAAAAGGCTTTACCACACTGGTTACATTCATACGGTTTTTCTCCAGTGTGAGTTCTGTTATGTAATAGGAGAGCACTCCTTTGTGCAAAGGCTTTACCACACTGGTTACATTCATACAGTTTCTCTCCAGTGTGAGTTCTTTTATGTATTAGGAAAACACTGTTATCTGCAAAGGCTTTACCACATTGGTTACATTCATACAGTTTCTCTCCAGTGTGAGTTCTTTTATGTATTAGGAAAACATTCTTGTACGCATAGGCTTTTCCACACTGGTTACATTCATAGGGTTTCTCTCCAGTGTGAGTTCTGTGTTATGTAATAGGAGAGTACTCCTCTGTGCAAAGGCTTTACCACAATGGCCACATTCATGAGGTTTCTCTCCTGTGTGAGTTCTTTTATGTAGAAGGAGATTACTGTTAGCTGAAAAGGCTTTACCACATTCATTGCATTCATAAGATTTCTCTCCAGTGTGAGTTCTTTTGTGTACTTGAAGATTACTATTGCATGCAAAGGCTTTCCCACATTGGTTACATTCATAAGGTTTCTCTCCAGTGTAAGTTCTTTTATGTACTAGGAGATCACTATTATGTGCAAAGGCTTTACCACACTGGTTACATTCATAGGGTTTTTCTCCAGTGTGAGTTCTTTTATGTGATAGGAGATTATTGCTCTGTGCAAAGGTTTTACCACACTGGTTACATTCATAAGGTTTTTCTCCATTGTGGGTTCTTCTGTGTCTTAGGAGATGACTATTACTTGCAAAGGCTTTGCCACATTGGTTACATTCGTAGGGTTTCTCTCCTATATGTGTCCTTTTATGACTTAGGAGATGACTGTTATTTGCAAAAGTGTTACCATATTGTTTTGAATCATAGCGATCCTCACCAGTATGCATACTTTCATATGTGTGGGCACTTCTGGGATGTGTAAAGACTTTGTCATATTGAGTATCTTCAGGGGGTTTGGGTCCACTATGACTGTTTTCATACCTGCAAAGATAATTGGCACATATGAAAGCTTTACCATATTCATTACACTGATGAATCTAATTGTCCATGTCACATAATTTTACAATTTGGTTTAAAGGTAAATAGGGATTACATCTTGAGTTTTCATCATTATTTTTACGTTCATGGTGTTCTCCTTCTCTAGGGGTTGTTTTGCATATTTGAAAATAACTGTGATGGTAAAAATATTCACCTGGCTCACAGTTTATATCATACTTTTTTCTATAAGATATTTTACCACAGATTTGTAGAAAACTGCAAGACCTCAGAGCTTTAACACACTGGCTGGATTAATAAATTTCCCTATACTGTGCACCATGGTAAATTGGCAAAGATAACTGTGACAAACAGAAGAATTTTTATATTCTTAAAACTACATTTTCTGATGTGTGATATTGTGAGAATTCCTAATGAAGTTGAATTGATGTTGGTGTATATTGTGTGAAAGTGTGTCAGTGTGTGTGAATGCTGATTGCTGAGCCAGCAGAGAGCTAAGTGCTGACCAGATTGCAGAATTGCTCTTTTTATGGCCCATACCTGCCCTATATTTTGTAGACATTTGTCCATCCTTACTTATCTATTGTAAATAATAAAGAGCTGACAACTGATAGCAGGGGACAAAATGGAGGCCAGAGGTTCTGAGTGAGAGAGAGTATTGCTGGGAAGAAGAAATCAAATGACAGGTGATTCACCAGCAGGACACTGAGGGTAACAGATGGACATGAACCTGAACAAAGAGGTACAACTGGACATGTATTGGGACACTGTGCTAGGTTCATTTGAGTTAGGGAAAAGAGGGTTCAGAATCTGCCTAAATTGCCTAAGCTGTAAAATATTTAAAAAGCCTTTGTGTCATTATTTGTACTGCTTGCATCTCTGAATACCCCATATAAAGCATAATAGGTACCACCTTTTAAACATCTACTCAAAATGGGGAATACTATATATTTTATTTGTTCTGGGTGGTACATTGTTTCTTTCAATAAACCTATACTAATATGACTTGTATTCAGTGTAATATATGTTAGACCTATTAAAAGAAAATTAATAAATGACATGGTTTTATGTTGCATTTACACATTTGATTTTTGTTCATCATAGACATGTGCTATAGGGATTATGGTTTCTCCACAACAACATTCTTGAATCCAAAAAACTGCACTTCTCACAAAACTTAGCAACATTACTATAAGTACATGAGTAATCCCAGATTTACTATGGACTAGTTTATTAGTATAATGTTTTAGACATACTTTCATCACCTAATATCTAAGTTATAGGAGATTAAACAAATTGCAGATTCTCCCTTACAGTGCTAACAAGGCTATAATTTAAACATTGATCTTGTGTAAGGTATGATTTCCTTGTATTCTTTGTTAGAGGAGTGCCTTGCAAACACACATCAAATACCTAACATGGAGGTACATGGTTTAGTAACAAGTTAGTAATCCTCAATAAATACACGTAAAGCAGTTCATTGACACTGTTCATTCTTGTTCAAATATGTCTTTAATATGTCTTCCAGGACATATTCAAATTTTCACAGAACCATATTCCTTCAGCTTACAGATGAAAATTACCTTGCATGTCTTCTAGAACTTTGACAATGCTCTTCCACATTATGACCTTCCCAATTATAACCTAAAATACAGTAAAAGAAAATGTATGATTTATTATTGGAAATAAGGCTAAATTTAGGTCATGATATTGGTTCAAAGAACCATTGACATCCTTCATCTCCAGAAGAAATTACAGAAGCATACCAATAATGAATAAAGAGTTTCCCCATATATGAAAAAGTAAAGAAAATTCATTGTTCTACCTATAGCAGTGAGGTTCCCATAGGTCTCCAGCATCACATCTTTGTAGAGATTCCTCTGGGAAGGATCCAGCAAAGCCCACTCTTCTCAAGTGAAGTTCACATGCACATCATTGTAGGTCAATGTACTCTGAAATATCCATACATGTGTACAACAGAAAGGATGATACTTAGAATACTGGAAATGTGCACTTCATTTACAACATTTTCACAGAATTCTGTTGTTTCTTCTGCTTATTTTCTGACACACAATTTCTAATGTAATACCTAACTCCTTTCAATAGGAAACTGTATAGTGAAGTTCACCTCTCTAATTTCTGCATTTTTAATAAGGATATATACTTTCAAGAGAAATGCCAGTTAAGAAAGAGAGAGAGTATAAAGATCAATAGTAGTAGGACCACATAAGAGAAATAGTATAAACAATTCCTGATTCTAATAACAATGGACAAGCTGGGTGTATTTTCTGATGTCTTTAATCGCAAAATCACTTAGGAGACAGAGGCAGGGGTATCTCATAAAGCTGGATGCTAGCCTGCTCTATGTAATAAGTTCCAGGACACTCAGAGATACATAATAAGACCCTGAATATTATGCAAAAATTGATCAAACAAAAAAGAAAGAACTTAAAGTTCTTCCTCAAGTTTCTACAAATAGTTATACATTCTCTCCAGTTCAGTATATATGTCTAGAAACCTGAAGTGCCTCATTTTAAATTGTAACATTAGTATGATCTTGCTAAAATGAAATATATCTTTGAACACTTACAAAGGACAGATGAAAATTTTAGCAATGTAAATGTTGATAATAATAAGCAACATGGGGGATGGAGGTATGGCTCAGTGATTAAGAACACTGTCTATTCTTACAGAGGACCCAGAGTAAATTCCCAGCACACACATAAGAGCTCAAAGCTGTCTGTAACACAAATATACTCAATAAAAATACTCAAAAACCAAATCCAAGAACACATCAAAGATATATATAATGAACCAGTAGGCTTCATCTCAGGGATATAGGAATGGTTTGACATTAATGGTTCCATCAATGTAATCCACCATATAAACAAACTGAAAGTATCAAAAATCACATGATCATCTCATTAGATGAGAAAAAGCCTTTGACAAAATCCAACATCCCTTCTTGTTAAAAGACTTGGAGAAATCAGACATACAAGGAATCAAGCACATACTTAACATAATAAAGGCAGTAAAACACAAGCTGATATTCAACATCAAATTATTTGAAGAGAAACTTTAAGAAATTCCACTCATATGAGGTACAGGACAAGGATGCATACCCTCTCCATATCTTTTTAATATATTCCTTAATTCCTAGCTAGAGCAATAAGACAACTGAAGGTTATCAAGGAGATACAAAGCAGAAAGGAAGAAGTATCACTATTCAAAGATGATTTACCAGCATACATAGGTGACCCAAGAAATTCTACCAGAGAATTCTTACAGTTGATATACACTTTCCACAAAGTGGCTGAGAATACAATAAACTAAAATATCACTAGCCCTTCTGTATACAAATGAAAAAGAAAATGGGCTGAGAATGAAATTTGGGAAACAACACCCTGAACAGTAGCCACAAACAGTATAAAATATTTTGTTGTAACTCTAACCAAGCAAGTGAAAGACCTCTATGACTAGAATTTCAAGTATTTAAAGAAAGAAACTGAACATATCAGAAGATGGTAAGATCTCCCAAAATCATGGATATATAGGATTAACATAGTAAAAGAGCATTCTTTAAAAAAATGCAGTCTACAGGTTCAATCCATTTCCCAAAAACATTCCAACATAATTCTTTACAGACCTTGAAAGAGCAAACATTAACTTCATATGGAAAAATAAAATACCCTTGATAGCAGACCAATCCTGTAAAATTGGAATAAGGACACAGAAATAAACCCACACTCCTACTGGAACTTTACTTCCAAAAAAGACAAAATCATACAATGAAAAAAGAAGACAGCATCTTCAACAAATGGTGGTGGTACAACTATATGTCTGCATGTAGAAAAATGAAAATAGACCATTTGTATCACTCTGCAGAAACTCAAGTCCAAGGGGATCAAAGACCTTGACATAAAACCAGAAACTCTAAATCATTTAGAAGACAAGGTGGAGAAACTTTGGAACTCATTAACACAGGAGATAATAGAACAACAAGCGCATAGGCTCTAAGATCAAAAATTAATAAATGGGATCTCAAGAAACTGAAAAGCTTCTGTAAGTCAAAGGACACTATCACTCAAACAAACAGCAGTCAACAGTTTGGGAAAATATCTACATCAACCCTACATCAGACAGAAAAATAATATCAAAAATATACAAAGAACTCAGGATATTAAACACTAATAAATCAAATAATTTAATTTAAAAATGGGGTTCAGAGCTAAACTGAGAAGCCACAAGAGAGGACTCTCAAAAGGCATAGAAGCACTTAAAAAATGAGTGAAGTCCTTAGACATCACACAAATGGAAATCAAAATGACTCTAAGATTCCATCTTACACCACTCAAATGACTAAGATAAAAAACTCAAGTAAAAACACATTCTGGTGAGGATGTGGAAAAAAGGGAACTTTCCTCCACTGCTGTTGGGAGTGTAAACTTATACAACTTCTCTGAAATCAATCTGGTGTATTCTTAGAAAACTGGGAAGAGTTCTACCTCAATACCCAGCTATACCACTCCAGGGAATATATCCAAAAGATGGCCCATTATAGAACAAGGACATTTGTTCCACTATGTTCAGACCTGTTTTATTCGTAACAGCCAGAAACTAAGGAATGGATAAAGAACTTCTAGTACATTTACACAATGGAATACTACCCAGGTATTAAAAATAAGAAATCATGGAAATTGCAGGCAAATGGACTGAACTAGAAAAGATCATCCTGAGAAAGTTAACCCAGACATAGAAACACATTGTTTATAAACTGATATTAGACCTATAGTACAGGATAACCATACTACAATCCATACACCCGAAGAAGCTAAGAAACAAGAAGGGTCCATGGGAGGTTGCCAGAATGTCACTCAGAATAGAAAACAGAACAGACAGCAGAAGTAGATAAAGAGAGGGAACTGGGCAGAAGTTGAAATGGGGAGGGAAACAAATGTGGGGAGAATTGTAGTAGGAGGTGAGAATGCTGAGAAGAAGAAAGGAAACTAAGAGGGGCATCTCTTTGACAAGCTGGAGTCATTTGACAGGGAAGGTTCCTGAGAGGATATGGGTGTGACTCTCACTGAGACTCCTAATGGAGGGGCGGAGAAAAGAGACATGGAAACTGACCACCTCTTAGCAGACAGGACTAGTGGAGAGAGGGAACAACAACTGAATCACAAAAATCATGATCCAAAAATTACCCTGCCTACAAGAAGTTTAGGGATAATGAGGGAATAAAGATTGAGGGAAAGTCCAACCAATAATTGGGCCAACCTGAGAACCACCTTACACTAGAGAGCCAGCCAATAAAACTGTAAATGTTGCTTTGCTGAGCTTTTAGAACATGCCTAAACATGCCTGTTATCTCAGAGGCTCCACCGAGCAGCCAATGGAGACAGATGCTGGAACTTGTACCTAAGCATGGGGTGGATCTCTGGGGGTCTTATGGAAGTACTGGGGGAAAGATGGAAGAACCTGGAGGAGATAGGAAACCACAAGAAGACTAACAGAGACAAGTAAACCAGACCTGTGGGGGGTTACAGAAAATGAGGCATCAACTAAGGAGCATGCATTTTCTGGATCTGGGCCTCTTGAACTTATCTGTACTATGGGTGGCTTGGTCCATGTGGGTTGGGTGGTAAGTGGAGAGGATTGTTTCTAATATGAACTCTACTGCCTGCTTTTAGATCCTCTCCCCATCAGGCATGCCTAGACTGGCCTTAGTGGATGAGGATATGCTCAGTCCTGATGTGACTTGATGTGCTGCAATGGGGTGATACAGAGAGACTAGGGCTTCTTTTTTTTTCTGGGCAGAGAGGGAGAAGGGTGAGGGTGGACAGAGCAAAGGAAGGAGGGATCAACCTTTGGATGTAAAGTAAAAAATCAAACTAATTTCTTTAAAAAATTTAATACGCTCAGAGAGAGAAAGAGTGGGATTGAGAGGGGATAGGGAGGGGGTGTATGTGGGACATGAAATAAACATAATAAATAAAAGTGAAAAAAGAGAATAATAGTAATACATTCTCTGAAATATCCAGAGGGAAAACTGGCAACATGACATTGACCATCAAATTAGAATGGTCAAAACAAACCCCCAAAACCGTCATCAAATCTTCCTATATCTGTCATAGTCTAAGAACACAGCCATATTATACATATATAACATGCTTTTTTGAAATAAATCTCATTGTTGTGGCATTATGTAGAACCTGTAGAAAATTCTCTTACAAGGCAGAACTTCAGCATGATGTACAATATAGTAACAAATGAGACCATAAAGAAGCATGTAACTTCCAACAATACATACATACATACATACATACATACATACTATTAAGCATTTTAATATTAACATTGGTAAAATATGTTGACAAAACAGAACAAATTAGCCTTGAGAACATCTTCCATCCTTGTTTGGTCCTGTCTGATCAGATTCCATCAATTTGGAATCCTAGGATAGAATCTCAAGTTTCAAGTAAACTTAGGCAAAAAAACATGGCAAATATTTTTCCTGCCTTATTTCTCGTTTCTTCATAGTCTCATGCTCAGCAAAGCATTTTTTTTTCTTATCCAGCCTAGAGCCACTTGATTCAGAGATACTCAGCACCCCAATTGAAGTTTAGTTTGTCTATAGAATCATTTTGTCAACACAATCTTTCACTTATCATAAAAACCAGCCTTGTTTTCTCATTACTTCATTTATTTTTTTTCACTTTATAACCTGCAATTGCAGCTCTGTACCTCCTCAGCTCTGTACCTCCTCTTTTCATTAGTTCATTTATTTTTCCCCTTTATATCATCCTATCTCCCTTTTTTGGTATCATCCTCCCTGCCTCTACCCCTCTTCCTCCCCTTTCTTTTCAGTGAAGGGAGTCTCCCCATATCAACTATCCTCAACACACCAAGTTACATATGAATTAAGTGCATCTTCGTCCACTGAGGCCAGACAAGGCAGCTCAGCTACGGCAAAGTGAATCATAAAAAGGCAACTGTGTCAATGTGACAGACAGCCCCCATTTCAAATGCTAGGTGACCAACATGAAGACAAAGCTGTCCATCAGTTAGATATGTGTAGGGTGCCTAGGTCTAGCACCTGCATGCTCTTTGGATGCTGGCAACCAGCATTCTATGATGGCATGCTACTAACTGAATTTACCATGCAAAAAATATAACTCAGAATTCTCAGCAGGATTATGAAGATGAATTACACACAGAGACAAAATATGACTTCTGTACTTTATGACCACAACAATGAAAACTGCATATAATTTTTGTGAAAGAATAAAGCAAAAATACCAAGAGCATAAACCCAAAAATATAGTCAAGATTTCATTAAGACACCTGAGGAAACTCAACCAAGAAAAATGAGAAGTAGACCAATGTTACCTGTGATTATATACATATAGAAATTAAATAAACAGAAACATCAGAACACCCCCAAAAATAACTCAAAATGATCGTTACACTATTCATATTACCTTCTAGAAACAACTAATCTTTTTTTAAGTCCCCCTGCTCTAGACCTCTTTCTGTAATTGAAGGTCACCAGAAAGGTGGGCTATGGAGCTGTAGGTCCCCCTAGTGACTGCAGGCAAACCCAGTCTTACTGATTCCCATAAACAAAACAATGTTAAATATTAATTTTATGTCTCGTTCTTGCCACATCTATTCCAGCACAAAACATGAAATCTCTCCTATGTACCTGCGTGACACCATGTACACTTAAAACACCTCTGCAGCTCAGAAACTCCTTTTAACCCTGGAATTGAGTTCCTTAAGACACATCATCATGGCTGCTGTATTAGAAGGGTAAAAGGATGCTAATAAAATACTTCTGAAGTTTCATCCACATTTCTTCCTTGACACCATTTTGTAACCTATTTGTAAAATTGAAATATTTTTCACACCAAAAAAAATTGAATTGGGAAACAATGTTTAAAACTTCCAGGAATCCAACCTTCATTTTTTCCAAACTCTCCTCCTAATGCACACAACAGACAGCTCATTATATGTCTCAAATGAGTAATGTCTAAAACTCTGCTCTGTACAGTCTTTAACTTAAGAGTTTAGGAATTTTAACCAAGAGGAAGGCAAAGTTATGCATCTGGGGAGCAATAGACTGGGATTAATGTGACCTGAGCCAACAAAGCTTGTCTCAGAAATATTTTTCCAAAAGGCTGAAGATGCAGCTATTATAGAATTAATATCCACCACCCAGAAGAAAGAATGCCACACACAATAAAATGATTAATTAAAAGAGTTCTCTTTAATAGTAGCATGTGTCCAGTTCTAGTTAATGCTATAAGAGAAGACAGCCTAAAGCTGATTTTGTACTCCATACATGTAGGCTCCAGATTATATATTAAACAGTTTCAATATGGATTAGAGAGTTCAAGTTTAACCACTGAGTCAATTGGGAGATTTACACAGCAAAGATATTCTTAGAATGATTTCTGTACTCCACTGCCCTAATACAGCAGGTCATTATTCAGTGATATGGATTAAGTGAGAGGTCTCAGAGGTTTCAAATGTTAGGAAAAGTAGAAAGTAGAAAATATAAAAGCTGGGGTAGAAAGGTTTTGCACAAGCGATATCTTATAATAAGTAAGCTTCTTAAGAAGAATAGCACCTTGTACACTACTTCCTGGGGAGAAATGGAAGGAAACAGGAGACATCTATGAATTGATCAGACACTCTCATAAAATGGGATAAAATAATGAGTATAATAAAACAACACTGTGCAAGGTGAACACAGGATCTCAAGAACATTATTTACCAAGACAACAGTGACTTTGGAACTGATGAGGGTATCTCCATGTGTTGGAAAGAGTTGGGTTCTCAGAATCTGAAGGAAACCCTCCTCAAATGCCCCAACCCTGCAGCTCACCCTATTTCTGGTTTTAGAAAAGAAACACTGCTTTATTTTAAATACCTCAGAATTTTGGGGAAATCTCCCAAAGTGCAGGCCACAGGTTCTATTAGCTCTGCCAAGCATATCTGAGGAATGTGAGAAGAAGTTAGGTGATTCTACATACATGAGACTTTTGGGGAAAGTGTTGTTTGATCAGAGCAACCCTCAACAGAACAGTGTTTTCCATGTTCAATTGGTTTTTACCAAATGTCTTCCCCATGTGACAGAGCTATGCTTTTCTCAAGAAGAAAACTGCAACTTTCTGGCACACCAGTCTTTAATGTTGGCTGTGAGTCTGTAATGGCAATTAAGCAGCTTCTTAGATGTCTCTTCTTTGACATGGAGATGGGCCAATGGTTGCTATGAATCTGGGCTGTCTCCTTGGTCATGACTAGAGACAAATTTGTTGACTGTCCCCTTGAGCAAACATGTGTTTCCTAGCATCTTAAAAACTAACAGGCCTGGTTGGCATACTACTTCTCTACTTAGTCTAGCTAAATTCTACTTGATGTGACTTCCTTTCACCTATGTATTGGTAAATTCTTTCATCAAGAAGTCTACCCTTTTACATCACAGCTTTACAATGAAGTGCTACTCAACACATATGTTATTTTCAACCTCCACAAAATTTACTCCAAAGGAATCTTATACCTGAATGTTAAATGCCAAGGTCAGAACTTGGAAAAGATACTAGAAACCAGGCGTTTGTGAGTTTGCATCCTACCAAGGACATTTCTATCTTCAAGCACCTGCTGCAAATACTTTGTGAACATGCAGTCCCATAGTGTGTAAGGAAGCGGACAACAGAGCAAAGCCTTCTCTAAGCAGCTCTTTAATTTTGCTCTTCCATTTTACTAGCAAGATTAAACTAATTTCACATTCCCAAGCATGTGGCATGATTTCCCACTCAACCCCTCGAAACATTTTCCTAATTATCATTTAACTGGTTAAAATTGCTGTTACTTTAACCAAGGTGCCTAAATTGTAAATATATATCGCTTGCCAAGCCCTGCCTTACTATGGACAGAGAACAGACTTCTTTGCTCCCTTTTCACTTTGAGCTCTGGAACAAATGTCAAGAGTTATAAATTAAGGGCCTTGGATTCCAGACCAAAGGTCTTGAAAAACTGTTAAAGACCTTGAACCCAGTAGCCTAGATCAGCAGAGCTCCAACAGAAACTCCCTTGCTTCATCCACAATGCTAAAATTTGATTGTATGATCCCAACACTCACCAAGCCCCCTCCCCACCTTGTGGATTTAACCCTTTAAATATACAATAAAGCTTATCATGGGGCATCGTTCCCTGAGCTGGCCACTTCCCTGAGCTCAGAAAATACAGCTTTCATTTTAACTTTCTGTTCGAGAAGTGAGTTTTCTTGGCTTCCAACTGGAACCCATTATAGTGAAGATAGTCAGAAGAATGAGCTGTGGTCACAGCTCAGACTGGTATCTTTAAGGTGGATGATTCTGGCTGCTGGTTCCCACCCAGCTCCAGAAACGATCCTAAAAGGCAGCTCCTGGTGTTCAGCCTCCTGCTCCAACAGGTTAAGGACAGTGGCCACAAACTCATCATGTTGCAACTTTGGAACTTGTCTAAAATCCTCTCACAGCACACAGTAGCTGTGCTCATATCAGAGCACACCAACCATGCAACCCTGCCCAGCTACAGAGCAACACCCAGCATGGCACCAGGAAGAACACAATTCTTCCTCTAACTGGAGGGATAGAAGGTTCTCATTGGCCAGTGATTCTTGAGTAACAGGAGCACTTCCCTTAGGGTTATACTATACTAAAGGGGCAAGGCTTAGTGATTTCTGGCCCAGGCTTCCGTTTCAGGACCAAACCTTCTTCAGATCTGCAGAGATTTGCATTTTATCATCATTTGTGTCTGTCCTCCCCTAGCTTATCCTGTTTTCCAGCACTCAGGATGCAATTTCCCTCTTCCTCTTGGAATCAAGGTGGATAGCTGCACAACTATTTTTCAACCTGTAGCAGAATGAACAGTCTGTCCCACAGGTGGAAGGGTTCCAGGAGTATTAAGAATTAGAGAGAGATTTTAGAAAATGCAAGGAGATTTTTGTTCTGTGACTTCATGCTGGGGTCAGGTAAACTGCAGCCACCTTTCTCCTGGAAGATAAGAGACAACTCAGGAGAAAAAAAAAAAAAAAAAAAAGGAAAGACATGACACTTTGGAGTCCTATCATCAGGTAAAACTTCTTCCTCAATGGGAAGATGAAGGAAACAGAAAGCTGTACTAGTAGAGGCTCTCTGCATGAAAAGAACTGATAGAATAAATTTCTCTCTGTATATATACAGCTAACACCGAACCCACAGAGAACAGACTGTGTCTGCCTTTCATGTGCCTGGATTAAAAGCTTGTGCAAGCATGGCTGGCAAGACCTTAGACTTTAAGGATTTGTTTAAGGGACGGTTTCTTATATAACTAAATTTTTTAAGATTTTTGAGTGGGTGGATAAGGGGACTTCTGATTATTATAATCTGTGTATGTCTGCACATAAAATCAGACATTGCTGCCATCCTCTCCTCACAGACCTTCTTCGATCAGAGTTTTTATTCTTATGCTTAAGAAATTTTATTTTATTTTTTAGAAAAAACATCTCACCAGGCAGTGAGTTCTGAGCTGAGTATCACTTGCACTGTGGGTCCGGTCCTCTGAAGGCAAGGAATCATATGAAAGATGAGAGAGTTATTATCAACTGGAGAGGACAGGAGCTCCACAAGGACCAAATATATCTGGGTAGAAGGGTCTTTTATGAGACTGTATCTCCAACAAAGGACTATGTATGGATATAACCTAGAACCCCTGCTTGGATGGAGAATATGGTAGCTTAGTATCCAAGTGTGTTTCCTAGTAAGGGGAATAGGGACTATTTCTGAAATGAACTCAATGTCTGCCTCTTTGAACTACCCACCTCTCCAAGGGAGGAGCAGCCTTGCTAGGCCACAAAGCTGGACATTGCAGCCAGTCCTGAAGATATCTGAAAAGCTAAGGTCAGATGGAAGGGGAGGAGGACCTCCCCTATCAGTGGACTTGGAAAAAGGTAGAGAGGAGATGATGGAGGGAGGGTGGAATTGGGAGGTAATGAGGGAGAAGGCTACAGCTGGGATACAAAGTTAATAGACTGTAACTTATATTTAAAAAATAAAAATATAAAATAAAAAACAGAGAACAGATCTCAACAGAGAGTTCTCAACAGGAGAATCTCAAATGGCTGAGAAACACTGTTTAGGTTCAGCATCCTTATCCTTTAAGGAAATGCAAATGGAAACTACTTTGAGCTTTAATTTTACACATGTCAGAATGGTGACATTTAACAGGACAAGCGAAAGCTCACTCTTACTGACAAAGGTATTGGGGAAGGGGAACACATCTCCATTGCTGGATGGAGGGCAAACAAATACAGCCAACATTGTATTTTCTCAGACAACTGAGTTGTTGTCCCAGGAGGTCATATGGAAATGCCTAAAAGCCCAGGCTAATGTTAGGATAGAGCAATGATCTCTCAAAAATAACAGCAGGGCCACACTGTGGAGGAAAGCTTACACACAGTGCACTGAAGGTGGAGACGTGGACCAGGTGCAGCCTTAAAGACTTCACCCCTATATTCTAGTCTCTTTTGGGTGAGACAGTACTGTTCAGGCTACCAAAAAAGAAGCCTGGACCCAAACCCAGAATAAAAACCACTCCATCTAAAATCTGTACTGCTTGCAAAATGTAAAGGGGGCATGGTGGTAACAATCTTGCTTGAGTGGTGAGCAAATGTTTGGTTTAACTTGCAGCCTAAGCCATGGGATGGAATCTACTCGCTGCATGGCCAGGAATGTCAGAGACATAAATGTCAAGCATTGCATGTGCATGTATCAGCACCAGATCCTCTACTTAGGTGTCATGGCTGTTAGCTCTGTATTTTTGTGGGAATCGTAACATTAGCAACAGATGTAGCTTTGACTCTCTCACCTGCTCTTGAGAATCTTTTTCCCCTATTGGGTTCCTTGTCAATCCTCAGTGTGAGGTCTGTTTGTTTATCTTTTTGTATCTTGTTTGGTCTTGTTTTGCAGTCCTATCTTGGAGGCCTGTTCTTTTCTGAAAAGGATACAGAGTGGAGGGAGTGGAACTGGGGAAGAAGGAAGATATGCTGGATGTGGGAGAAGTGGAGAGAGGGAAAACAGTGGTCAGAATATATTGTATGAGGGAAGAATCATTTTCAATTGAAAAGCATTAATTCAATTTTCCTACCTAAAAATGGAAAGAAGGGAAGCAATCAAAGAGAAGTGAAATAGTGAAGACAAGGAAAACACAATCATGATGTACAGTTATTGTTCTGTGTTCATTCAGGGAAAACATCACTCAGGAGTTTAACAAGCTTATTCTTTAGTCCCATCTAGATCTGTGAAATCAGAAGTTTTGCTCTCACCAATGTGAAATATATATCATGCAGGTAAAAAAAAAACGGTAATTTTCTGATGTTATGTGGAATTACAGGGGTCCCTGCTCACTTAATTCCAAAACAGTACTCTTTCTTCTCTATAATAAAAACTAAGGTTTGGAGCTGGAGAGGTGGCTCAGCATGTAATAACACTCTCTGTTCCTTCAGAGCTCCTGAATTCAATTCCCAGCAACCACATGGTGGCTCACAACCATCTATACTGTGGTCTGTTGTACTCTTCTGGCATGCAGGCGCACATGCAGACAGAACACTAATTAAATAAATAAAATTTTTAAAAAGAAACAACCAAAAACAATGTTTGAATAATATTCACAATAATAGAAATAAATGCATAATATTATACACTATACATTAAATATATAATACATTAAGTATATACAAACTGATATTTTAAAATGTTAAGCATTTAAACATGTTTTTCCAATAAAAATGAAAGTGTTACCATGTAAGGCAGGTTAGCTGATCAGAACAAAACTAAGAAAAGTGTCACTTGTGTAAGACTATTACATATTTATTCAACTGTAATTTATTGTCATTATTTCACTTCAAACAAAACAAGTCAGTCTGTTTCTTAACTCATTTTCACTTCATGTAGCATGACTCATTGGTAGAAAGCTCTCAGACCATCAAAATAAACCACCTATCTGCATTTTTGTACTATACTATAAAAGCACATTTGCTTTTTTTTCTATAACAACTTTTGCTCTATAAAGTCTGATATTTGATTTTCCTTCTCCACATACCAACTAAAAAATTTTACAAAAATTCTTTGAAAGTGATTGCTTCACCTAGGTTGTGTTGTTTCTGCCTTTCATTTTCTATTGCGAACTTTAAGGTGGACAAGATGACTGAAGGTCTCCTACCCAATGGACACATGTGAATGCAGCAAGATTGAAATCAGAGAGAGAGAGAGAAAGAGAGAGAGAGAGAGAGAGAGAGAGAGGGAGGGAGGGAGGGAGAAGTTTGTTGGTTTAACACTGCTTATGCTGTAATTATATCCTGTTTCATGACTAATACAGCACTGACTGTGAGAGTCTTTTATAAGTATGCAATCCTTTAACTATTGCTATTGTCTTCATTCATTTATCATACTGTCCTTCTGAGGCACCCTGCGTGACCTCAACAAATGAAGAATTAGGTTATTTTAAAAGTTATGCCACCACGAATATAAATGCACTAAGCATGGAAATTTAGATACTTCTTTAAAACTAACCTAAAGTACATGAAAATTTACTGAGAAGACTGTTGGGATTCATAGCAACTCTGTCATTTTATGAGAGCTCCATGCAATGTAGGCACACATAAACATGGATACAATGAGAATGTGTTAAGAACATGGTTTATTGGGCTGCTTTTGGTAATGAAGGGGTGTGGGTGTAGGTAATATCTGCAAATGTACCAGATTGCATACACTAAATACTTGCAGTTTTACATAGACTACAATAACACAACTTGATGTTACCTAATTTTAGTTCATATCCATAGGAAATCCCAAATTCTGCTATCAAGAGTTTATTTTGTATGCTAATACATGATCCCATATCACATTCAAATTTATTGTTCAATTCTGGACCATGTTTTATTTTCACTGTTTGTCTTTTAAAATTATCCTGGGTGAAATAGCTTTTCTGACCATAACAATATATTTTGTGTCAGTAAAGTCTATACTGACGTCTTCTTTCTATGGCTGTGTAAATTATTTCATATCACTTGCAATTTTATATACTAACTGTAGTTTGCTAAACAAATGTATATGTAGGATAATGTCACTTACCCTTTTATACTAGAATAAACAACACCAATGGAATGATGTATTTAAAAAAACAAAGATGTTGGCTATTTTCTTTCAACATGAATTCAACAGAATCCAAGGAAAATTTCTATGAATTTCTAAGAGGAAAGCTGATTCCAAAGCTATGTCTCATGAAAAATGACACAGAATTCTGAATAGGATTATGAAGTAAGAGTACACACTTGGGCAGCTGTGACCTCTGAACGTATCTCAGAGCTACTACTATCAAGAATGTGTACAACAGATGTGACAAAATTAGGAGATGAAGAGAAAGGCCAAAATCATAAGTCTAAAAATATATTCAAGTTTGCCTCAAAAGACCTAAAGAAACTCTGCCAGGAAAAATGTGTACTTTAACAAGGTTACCTTTGGTTGTATGTGTATAGAAATTAAATAAACACAGACTTCAAAACTCTTAAAAAGCAACACAAACTGACCGCTAAAGTATTATATTTCTGACCCACCAGTTACTGTAGATCACTCTTCCAAAAGGAGGGATCACATGCTCTATGCTCTGGAACTGTCTGTAGAAAAAGTGATTCTACAGGCCCTCATGCCTTCTTGTGATTTCAGGCAAACCCAGCCCCACTGAAAGCCACAAACAAACCAATGCTGTCAATATTCATGTTTGCTTACTCCAACATGGATTGTGCCACAAGATATAGAATCTGCCTTATCCACCTACCCAACACCATGCACACCCTAAAAAAAATTTTGCATCTCAGAAATTCCTTTTGTGTCCTGAAATTAAATTTGCCTGAACCACACCACTGTGATTGAAAGCAGCAAAAAGATAAAAAGATTCCAAACAAAATTGCTGAAGAATGCACATCACCCACTTTCTACCAGCTTTAAAACTATTTATAAAATTTGCCACACAAACCTGAATGTGGAATACAAGGTTCAGAACTTCTAGAGAGCAGACCAACAGTTTTCCAATTTCTCTTCCTACCACACACTAAAAGCAATGTGTGTGTGTGAGCACACTGGACAGTGATATTTTAAGTATCACAGCTTTAAGCTGCCAGGGATGCAGAGGAATTCTCCCAGCCCCCACCCACTGCCCCCAAGGAATCCACACTCAAGGAAGAGTCAGAGACCAAGGACCAATCCCCAAGTCACCACATAGATCAACAGAATGACAGTTGACCCACAGTCTCAGCATCACAATATCAAACTCTGATTGCTTTGCAGACCTGTTCCTCATGGTTTTGGTACAGTGGCCCACACACTCAGCATTGCATGGTTTGAAGTCCCCCTCACAGTTCTCTTCAGCTGCATCAGAAAAGAATCTTGGAAAGAAAATAAGAGCTACCTCCCACTGCTGCTGCTGTTTGATAGGTCTGCCTAGAGTCCCTTGTTTCCTTTGACCACCCAGCTGGGGTAAGGACACTAACAGCTACTCTACTGGGAGATGAGATCAAATAGCTCAGGGAGCTGAGACCTTCCCAGCTGGGCCCACACTTTAGGCACACACAGAGCCCTACTCTAAGAAATCTGTATTTTAGTATGACTTTCTTGTCTCCAAGACACAAGGAGACAGTTCCATCTCTACGTCACAGGGTCCTTTGTGTGCACATTCCAACACACAATCATTGTTCAGTGTCACTATTTCTACCTTATAGCTGAGAAATTCCGAAGCCAAACAAGTCAAAGTCAAACAGTAACAATTAAAACAAAAATTGATGAAGAATTTGAAAGGAGTGGTAAATGGCATATGAATGAAAAAAAAAAAAGAAAAAAAAGAAAGGTCATGGATGATTCCAGGTATGGTAGAGTAGAAAGTTTATTATAGAGAAAAGGGACAGAATAGCCATATGAAGGGACATCTGGGAGATTTCAGAGGGGGCATGACTCTGAGCATTATGAGGAAAAGTAGGAAGGGAGAGGGGGAAGCTAGACCAAGAGGCCTGGATAGTAAATGATAGATAAAAAAGCCCAGGTAACCAAAATGGTTGGATTACATAAGGAAGACCACCCAGGGGAAGGGGAACTCAGACCCTGGTCTGGAAGGCTGGGTATGCCAACCATTACCCTATGGCAGGTAGAAGCAGGGATTCTGGGAGAACCAGCAGCTGAGCCTGCTTTTATTTGTTAAATAGGTACCTCAGCCATTTGTCCCAGGATTTGAGACTTAACAGTAGGGAAGAATGAGGAGGTTGAAATGATTTCACTATAATCTCAAAACTTGTTTTAAAAAGTTGAAACAGTGCTTCGCCTCGCATCCTGAGCGTAATATTTTGGCTTTTTATGGTAGCCAACCATGCTTGGGGAGACTGTCCTGCTTCAATGGCTGTAAAGGCCTGAATGGTCATGGCTGCATTACGCTGTTGTGAGACTCTAATCTTGCATATATACCACAGGCAAACCAAGGTGACCAACACCAGAAGGCCTGCTAACGCTCCCATGCCCGCCCATTCCTTCAGATGGTTCATGGCTGCAGCAATCCATGATGATACTCCTGTGGCTAGTCCTGCGTCCACTCTGGTAGAATTTACCATGGCATTGGCCACTCTCAGCTGGTCCATCGTAGTATCGAATTCTCCAGTCCAATTACCTAAAATATAGCTTGACAATTGTTTAGACAGATTTGCAGCACAGGGAAAGTTCTCATGTTGTATGCTAGTGACACAAAGTCCAACACACACAGGGTCAGCCGCCTTGGACCCAGAGAAGAGCATGTCTGATTGCATGCGGGTTGATGCCCCAGGTCCCGCCTCTGAGAAAAAGGTATCAGACGGGTCTGATGCTCTTTGGGTGGATGACACCTAAATGAACATCAGTACAAAGTCCCAATTTATTTCTAATATCAGAGATCAGACCTCTACTCTTGCCTGATGCGTCCAAAACAAAAAGGGGGGACTGTAGAGAGCTGCGTAATGCCGCTCCTGAAAGATGGAGCTGGTTTCCGCCTTCCACCTTCCCGATGGTGAGTGCTCTCTGTCACAAACAACTCCACATTTGGCTAAGGCTGAGGATCTGGCTTGCTTCCATGTATGTGGACCTATCTGCATTGCCCACGTGGCATACTGAGGTTGGCTGCCCAGAGGCTATTTAAAGTGGGCTGGCTTTCCCCAGGGTCAGATGATTGTTCAAGGTTCCTGAATAAACTGCATTAAAAAAAAAAAAAAAAAAAAAAAAAAAGAATAATAAAATGGAACAGATAAAAGTAAAAAAAAAAAAAAGTTGAAACAGGCTTCATGCTCCAATAGTTTTCTGGGACTAGACATGCATAGCAGAGCACAGCAAGTATTATGTACTCCTTTTCTCTTGGGACGCACCACCATTATTTAGAGTAATAACATTCCTGTTAGGCTCAGCCACACCAGTTTGCCCAGGTCTTCTGTGTTTGTTGAACCAGTGTAACTATAGAAATTTGGTTTCTAGAAATAAGTTTAGTTCCTCTTCCAGAATCTTGATTGCCTTGGTCTGTGAACTCCAAGTAGTGCCAGTTTGGACTTTTCCTAACCATCTAAAATTGAAAAACTGACACTTCTGTCCAAACAGGAATGCTCTCAACATCCTTTTTCTCCATCCCTTTCTGTGCTATGATGACACCAGCTTCATAGTTGATCAGTGAACTCAATTCATAGACAGGTCCCTCTTTATTTGTAACTGCCCACCCTACAAGAGCCAGGAATGATTGAGGAACCTCATTCACTGGTCTCTTTTCCATTTCACTGACCAGGTTAAAGTCCAGCCTGAAACGAGTTGCAAGACACTGGGCCACAGAAGCAGGATTAGGTGTTCAAAGAAAGTCTTAACTATACAGCATGAAGAAAGGCTGACTTTTGGGAGACACTGCTCTAAACAGAAACTAATGAGAAATCCCTTTTGACATAGGAATGAAATTCTTTTTTGAAAAAAAATATATTTAATTTTATTTTCTGTGCATTACTGTGAAGGTGTCAGATCCCTTGGAATTGGCATTACAGACAGTTGTAATCTGCCACGTGGGTGCTGGGAATTGAATCAGGGTCCTTTAGAAGAGGAGACAGTGCTCTTAACTCCTGAGCCATCTCTCCAGTCCCAGGAATGAAATTCCTAATGACTGGGAAATGTTGGAGAAGAGAAACAAATAAGAGATTAGAGCAGTGGTGCATAAAGAAAATAAAACTGAGTAAGTAATATCAACAATTGATTTTTTTTAGAAAGATAAATATAATTGAAAAAATACGTATGTATCCTGACTTTGAACATAAGCACACCCTTCTCTGGTAGATCTAATGGCATTAATCAGATACTGTTTGACCTTGATTCTACCTGCAGTGTTAGCTGCTCAGTTTCGTAACCTGACATACAAAGCTACCACCAATAGCTGAGTCTCAAATTTCTGAGCAGCCATAACCCCGTCTAGGAAGACTATGAATACATTCATAATCTACACCTACTTGGGAGTTCAATAATCACTGGCTTCCTCTAACCTACCCAAATTGAACACTCATCGATCTGGTTTCCCTCACATCCAATAGTTAATACATGCTAGAAACTGAAAAATCACCAACACTCTGGGAATCGTGTTCTTCTTAGAGTGACCCCTGCAGCTGACTCCCTTAAACTTTAGTCTTTGATCTAGCTATTGCCCACCCTGTTTCACCCAGCATTTGTACATAATAAATTGTTCTTCCTGTTTTGAACAGAAGACAGAAACAATGCTCCACATGGAAATCCTTTCACTGTAACTACAATGGCCAGTTTATTACTAACTCACATTATAAAGCTTTTTTGTGTCACAGCCCTTTAACTAAAGAATTTAGAAAGTTTAATCCAGAGGAAAGCAAGGTCATTGCCCTAGGGAGAAACAGGCTTGGATGAAGGTAACCTCAGTCTGAATAGCTTGCCTTGAAAACATTTATCTACAAGGCTGAAGAAGCAACTGTTCTATAACTAATATCCCCTCCCAAGGAGAAATCACTGCAAACACAATTAAAAGAGTAATTAAGACAGAATACATTTAATGACAGCATACTTTCAGCTCTGGCCAATGCTCAAAAGGAGCCAGCTGAGGACAGAATTTTGCATTACACATATCTTGTAAACCTTAAGTCACTTTTAGGTTCAGTCCCCAGGTTATGTTTTCAACAATTTAAATGTGTTCTGGAGACTTGTAAATCTAGCCACTTAGAAAGATTTGCACAGCAAAAATATTGTCAGAAGTACACTAGTGCCCTCAAACAGCAGGTCACTATTCAGTGACAGGGTGCTGAAGTGAGTATACCAGAAGAGGAAAAGACAGGAAAAGGCAACATTGGAAACATTAAAGCTGGGGCGGGGAGGTCTTATGCAAGCTATGTGTTAAGCCAAGTAAGCATTTTTGTCCTTCAGTTGATTTATTTAATCTCTTAACAGCCAGATGGAAAATGCCACCCTCCTTTCCTCCCTGTCTCATCCCCATACCCCACTCCTCCCTACCTCTATCCTTATAGAAGCAGATCCCCTTCCTCCCTTAAGTACCAACCTACCCTGATGCATCAAGTCTAAATGGGTCCAATTGTACCCTTTCCCCTGAAGCTAGGCAAGGCAGCCCAGCTTGAGGAAAGTGATCCAAATGCAGGCACAGAGTCATCAACAGCCAGGACTCTAATTGTTAGGGCACCTACATGATGAGCAAGCTGCACATCTGCTAAATATATGGAGAGGTTCTATGTCCACCCCATGAATACTATTTAGTTGCTGGTTCAGCCTCTGAGAGGTCCATGGCCAAGTTAGCTTCTCAAGAATAGCATCTGGTATACTACTTTCAGGGGAAATGGAAGGAAATGATTAACTTCTGTGATGTCAGCAGAAAATATCAGAAGTAGAAACAAATTCACGAGGAGTCTAATGAAACAGAGCTGCATTAAGAGGAACACAGGGTCTCTCAAGAACATTACTAACCAAGCCTACAGTGGCCTTGGAATTGACAACCACAGCCCCATGTGGTGGGAAGAGCTGTGATCTCATGATCTGAAGCAATGCCTCCCCAAAGGCCTGGGACTCAGACCATTACAGGCTCTCCCAAACATATTCCTGGCTTTTGAGAAGGAACTCCATTTTATTCTCAATACATGGAGAACTTAGTGAAAGCTCCCAAGGCCTAGGTCCCAGTCTGTCACTGGCTATGCCAAAAATGTTAATGGGACTAAGAAAGAACTATGCCATTCCCCTTATATGAAGGCCTCATGGAATGCCTTCATTAATCAGGACAGCTGTGAACACAAACACGTTTGTTTTTGTTTCTTTGTCCTTTTTTCCTTTTCAAACAGTTGTAAACCAGTATAGACTTGCCCCTGTGGAAAAAGTATTCTTTTCTCAAAAAGAAAACTGGACCTTTAGGTAAATGAATTTTAATTTAGAACATGGCTGCTCTGACAAGAGATTACATCCAAAGACTTTCTAGATATATATGATCTGGATGGAATACAGACACATCTTTTGCAGTACTAGGCCTAGGTTAGCAGGTGAAGGCACTAATCTCCTGGAGGACAATGACATCAGGGGAATAAAAGGTACTTTAACTCCTTTATGTCGCCACAGGCTGTAATGTTGGTTGTGACCCTGTAATATCACCTTGAGCAGCTTGGTAAAGGCCTGTTCTTTGATATGAGGATCGGACTGGTAGCTGGTTGTAAATCATAGTTGTCTCTCTCCTTTGCTAGGGTTGGGGCCAAATTTCTGGAGAAGCCCGGTCAACATGTGTATGCTAGCATGCTAATCTCTAACAGGACTGGTTAGCATACTATTTACCTGTGGGGTGATTTAGAGTCAGCCCTCCCTTGGCTAAATTCTGTTTAGTGTCACCTACTATTTCCCAAGCACTGGAAATCCTTTACATCATCAATTCTACTCTTCCTCATCACAGCTTTATATTGGAGTGCTACCCAACACACGAGATGCCATTTCCATCCCCCACAAAACTACCTCTAAATGGATCTCACACCCAAAGGTTAAATACTCAGAGCAGAACTTGTAGAAGACACGAGAGAAACTGGAACAGTGAAGACAAACTGAAGTACTCCGAGTTTGGCATCCCTCCACGAGGATGATTCTGCACAAGAACCCCTGCTGCAAACATTCTGCGCGGATGTGGGCTCCTCAGTGAAGTGACTCAGATGACACCGCTGGATCCAGAAAGAGCCCAGGACCACAAGGTCCCTCCCCGGTGGCCACTGCTGAACAGCCAGTCCCAGAAGAGACTCGGCACACCAGCTCCGCCGCTCAGCCGCCTTCTCCTCCCCGCACTCACCATGTTGCGACTTTGGAGCTTGCCTCAGTTCCCCTCGCAGCACCCAAATAGTGGTGGCAGCGCTCAGAGCTCTTCACCCTGAAGCGTGCTAGCCTCCTCAGCAGTGGGAGCTGAACCTACAGAAAAGCTTTCTGGAAAGACACGCCCCATCTAATTACTGGCGGGTCTGGCCAGAAGCCCTGATTGGACAGAGACTTGAGTGACAGGAGCCCCTTCCTTAAGTTAGGGTGTCTCCCTTAGTGTTAGAGTGTTCGGAAGGGACACAGCCCATTGGTCCCTGACCCCGGCTTCCAGTCCAGGACCGAGTCTTCACCAGATCTGCAGAGATTCACATTTCCGTAGTGCTAATGCCTGTCCTCCTATAGTCTACACGTCTGCCTGCACACCCAGCCTTGGAACAGCCTCAGGACCGCCCAGCCTTCCCCCCCTGGCCACTCAGCCACTTGCTGCTCCCCTCTTTGGGAGGGAACCCTAGGCTCCCCAACTCAAGCTCTCAGTGCGTGCCTGAGCTCCATCACAGCACTCAGTAGGTGGTTCTGCTTCTTTCTCCTGGAGAATCAGGCTTCCATAGCCCATTACTCAACTGCAGTGGAGATACCCATCTGTCCCACAAATGGAAGGGGTCCTAGAATATTAACAGGTAAGAAGAACTTTTTAAATTATTCATACATTTTATAATTAAAGAACAAAATACAAATCAAGGTGACTTCTCTATTAAATTGCTATGGTGTTTAAGAGCTTTAGCAGTAATATACATGTTACATATAAATAGTAGGAATATAAAATATAAAAGGTAGGAATCACATACTCCAAGAACCCCATTCCTGTGAGATGATTGACATATCTAGAGAACATATTCAGTACAATCAAACAATTCTGACAAAATGATTGCAGGATTCTTAAGTTGTGCTAAATCATATTCATCTTTGGTGGAATGTCTAGTTTATAGTGATTTACAAGTACTACAAAGGAATTTATTAGATTTTATAAATGACTCTCACAGGAGTTATATAGTCTTCTCAGAGAACAATATGAATTGTGTTTTGTAATAAATGCAAAATGCACACTTGGCAAAAAGTATAAAAGCTGATAACAGAATTTTGGTTGGGACTGTGTGTTCCTTATACATTTCATTTCTTAACGTTATGAATATTTTTAATTTTTTATATTAATTAAAGTTTGTTCACTTTGTATCCCAGCTGTAGACCCCTCACTCAATCCCTCCCAGTCTCATCATCCTTCCCTCATTTCCATCCATGCCCCACTCCATCTGTCTTTTCTGAGACTGATTCTCCAACCAAGGACCATGCATGGAGATAACCCAGAACTTCTGCACAGATGTAGCCCACTGTAGCTCAGTATCCACGTGGGATCCATAGTAATGGGAACAGGGACCGTCTCTGACAGGACTCAGTGGCTAGCTCTTTGATCACCTCCTCCTGAATGGGGAGCAGGCCATAGAGGAAGACATTACAGCCAGTCCTGATGAGACCTGATAGGCTAGGGTCAGATGAAAAGGGAGGAGGTCCTTCCCTATCAGAGAAATTTCAAGAAACAAGATTTGTGTTTTGTGGCTTCATACTGGGCTAAGATAACTGCACCTATGTTTCACCTGGTACCTGTGAACACCCTGAGAGAAAAACAGTTAACAGATGGCAAACTTTGTGGAGCAGTGTTTTTAGCAGCCATAGCCAAATGGGAAGGGAAACAAAACAAAACATCTGTATTAGTAAAGATTCTCTAGCTGAACAGAACAAATGGAATGAATGTACATATGTAGAAAGTGGGTTTATTAGAATGGCTCACAGGCTGTGTTCCAACTGGTCCAACAATGCCTATCTACCGATGGAAAGTTGAAGAACCCATGTTACAGGGTTATTTAGTTATACTGTGAACCCTGAGATGGTATCCTGGAAAAATCTGTCTCTAGTTGTGGTGTGGTTTAGTGTAAGCATATACCTTTAATCCACAAGTTCTCTGTTAAAACAGGCTTAGATAAATTCAACCATAGGTCAAGAGGCCAAGCAAGCAACCAGTTGGGAGAGATTCACATGAAGTAGAATGTAGGGACATTCAGTTTGAGAGGATTTTTAAAAAAGCATGGAAGGAGAAGTAGTTTTTGTTTTGTTTTGTTTTCTGAGCCTTTGGCTGAGTAGGAAGGTAGGCTGGGTGCTTTCTCTGCCTCCCTGAGATAGTGAGTTTTCACCCAGGCATCGGACTCCAGCATCTTTATTGGTGACATCAAATGTTTTGGATTTTGCTTAAAAACCAAAAAAAAAAAAAAAACAAAAAAAAAAAAAACAGTAATGGTTCAGCCAATGTAGCTGGATGTCTCAGATGGTCTTCAGTATATAACATAATTCTTAAGAAATAAACTTTAATGCCAGTTTAAAAAAAAATGAGCTTGCTAGCCAGAGGTAGGGCCAGCAGACAAAGAAAAAGAGCTGCCATCTCCAATATTGTATGTATGTATTGTGTGTGTGTGTATATATGTATGTATGTTACCATCAGAGACTGTGGATGAGATTAAAGGTGGGTTTTATCACATCAAAAACCTAGATCTAGATTGAAGAGTTTTTCAACTTCCCAATAGTTTGAGTTTTAGTTAATTCCAAAGATATAGTCAATTTGGCTGCCTAGAATAACCATCATAACAGTGAAAACAGAAGAGCTGAGAAAATTTTTTTTTTTCCTGTGGCAGGAAAGGAGAGCATGGGAGTCTTTTCCAAAGCATGATTTTCTTCAACAAAGGAAGTTGTGATGTTTTACTTTGGGAATCTGGAAAAGTTCAATTATAGGTTTGCCTATGTTAAAGGATGCTAAGTTAAATCCTTTTCTTAACATGGTGGTAGTGTATAAGGAGATATTTTTAAATGCATCTTAGCTCAAAGTCATGCAGAAACATATATAAATTATAAAAGTGGACAGAAATGCCTCTGGAATGTTCATCTTGTACCACAAGGTCTTAGATGAAAATAAGGGACAGTAGAAATCGTTTGCATGCGGCCAGTGCTACCTGTCAATCATGTTGTATGATTTCACAGATAGAAGTATCAAGGCCATTTTCTCACACATACAAATCCAGAGAATACAGATTCAGAAAATATCAAGGAAGTCACCTATCAGCACCATGGACACTATTCTTAGAGGAACAGCTTTGCTGAGCTAGTCTAACCTGACAATGAGCCTGTTTTTGCCTGTGAGATGGCTGGTTCAGAGGAATGCTGCAGCTACTTTCATACAGAAGTAGAAAGAGTTCATTTTAACTAGCCCTGGCTGCTGTCTGTCTCACTGCTGTGATATCTCTGTAGAGATTACGACAATTTTAAGCTTTATTTTTATATTATATACATGGGTGTTTTTCTGCGTGTGTCTATGTTCAGTAACAACAGAAGCCAGAAGATGGCAGGAGATGACATTGACTGGAATTAGAGCAAATGGCTAGCTACCATGTGGTTTCTGGAGATGGAACCTCTATCTTCTGTACCAATATCCATTGTTCTTAACTACTAAACTATCTCTATAGCCATGTTCTAATTTAAAATGTATTTTTATATATTTTAATTAAAATATATTACATTGCTTTACCCATTTCTTATCCTCTCTCTATCCCTTCTTATTCTTCCCAGGTGATTTCTTCCATGCTAAGTATGGGTGAATAAGTATGCTCAAATATTTGAATAAAACTTGCTGAGTCCCTTTCTGTTGATTGTGTATATATGGTTTCAGGACTGACCATATTGTATTGGAAAAGAAATCAGGGAGCTCATCCTTGTTTGATGCTAATTATCCTACTTTCAGGAAAATTCCACTCTTCAATGAACAACAGAATGTTGAACCACAAAGGTCCTTGTACCCACAGATCACTACGGAAACTAGGAATGTTAAACATGCAAATCCTCTTCTCAGTGCATTAGATAAAATACCTGCATTCAATCCAAAAGGCTGGGAGTGGAACTGGTTAATGACCTCTTAGCTAGCTGTGGGGGCAGACCTCACCTACCTCTTGCTACAGAGGCAGACTTTACCAAAATTTTCCAGAATGATTATCTCAGACTATTTCTTTCCTAGACAGTTACCCATCTGAGTGACCAAAGATGTGCCCCTATATGTAAAGCGTAACAGAATACCCAGTTTTCTGTGATCTTTGGATCTTGGAGGGGACAGATGCACCCCTATCTGTAAAGGGTGGGAGAGCACCCAGTTTTTATGAGGACAAGGTAGGTATGTTGTACATGATTCGAGAGATGCCAAAAGACCACTAGGAATCCAGTCCATTGAAAATCACACGAGGGTCTTTATTCAAGCTAAATCTCAGGTCGCCAATCTTCCCCAACATATCAGATTAGAAAGTGAGGCCCTGAATCTCAGGGAAGCAGACTTTTTAAAAGGAAAAACGGCAAGCGGGGGATTCCAAGCCTTAGAGTTACAGAGAAGGATAAGTTTTGGGTAGGGGGTTCAGCAATCTAACTGACCTTTTGGTTAATTGTTCCAAGCCACCTGGCCAAACCGACAGATAGCAATCCACTAACACATTCTGTGGCATTATGACAACATGTGGGGTGGAGGGCTGGTTATAATTATCTATTTACACATTTTGTGGTATCCACAACAACCTGCAGGGTAGAGGGACATGTGGCCCTTTTCGGAACCCAAAGGTGGTGACCAAATCATTCTAAGGTCAGTCAACTTAAGATAGAGTCTGAGAAACAAAATGGAGCCACCCCTGCCATCCTCAGTTCCTTCAATACAAACTACATCTGAAAAGGCCAGAATGAACCTTAGTTTTGTGTTATTTGTATACCACTAGCTTAACACAGTCACACTGTGAATCCCAAATCTGTCTATAGATTAAGAAATTCTGTTGCCCTGGAACTCAGTATGAGTAGTGAAACTGCCATCCTGACTCACAGGGACCCATAGCCCTGCTAATGCATTCTCTAGTCCATGTCTCCCCGCAAGTGTCAGGATGTTCCCTGAGCTAGCAAAGAGGGAAGCTCAGGCAGCAGGTCTCTATTATGAGTTTGAGGCCAGAAGGGTCTATGCAAATGAGTGCAGGTGTCCTCAGACTCCGGAAGAAGGCATTTTGCACTGCAGACACAATGGATTGTCACAGGACACCACATAGATACGTGCGAATTTTTAAATGCTCATGGTGTGTACTGTTCGGCTTTAAATTGAATGAGTGCAGATGAGAAATTGGGTAGGTGATGCATTTTCCATTGTCAGTGGTTTTTAAACTATGAGAATATTCACTCAGCAGCATTCCTGAGACATAAACAAAAAGCTGGGAAGATGTCTCAGCAGTTAGGACATTGGCTCAGCGGCCTCCCCACTATCTCCCAGGCCATCATGTTTCTGAACTGTAAACACAAACCTGCAAAGCACAGGAGCCATTTACCCCTTTTGTTGATCAATACAGAGCTCACCAAAGTCAGGGAACTACAAACAATCCCAGAGTACATTGTGCCCACAGCAAGCTTCTGTGAGAAGTACAAGCATGGTTCCTCAATGAGAACTACAAACATGGCGGGCTGCAGAGCAAAGACTTCTGGGATTGTTTGTAGTCATCTCAGCTTATGGCCAAGCTGTAACGTGGTGCAGGCGCAGAAATACAATTCCCAGAATGCTGCTGGCACTGTTTATGCCTTCAGAAGCCTGCCTGGGTCATTTTCCCTCGCTGGTAGGGTAGCCTGGACTGGAAGTCACCCCGAAGCTCTTTTCCACCACTGTAAAGGCCCCTGTCTGGGAAGTCACCGACCGACCAGGGCACACAGCGTTTCCCCCAGTCACAAGGTTCTGTAAATGTCCCCTCGATTTGCCCCTCACAGTCTTAGGAATCAAGACCTTTCTAGGAGCATCTCCGTGATGTCATCGCCCCGCCCACTGGTAATGGAAGTAAACACCAGCTGCTGGAAGTAGCTTGTGTTGAGGAAGAATGTGCAGTTTGCATTCTCCTGCTCAGAGGCCGCCCAGCTAGTCTATGGAAAAGGAATCCTGGGGTCTCGGGCCCCCCTTTTTTTATAATTGCGGCCCTCCCATTCAAGGCAGCACTGCTCTCTGGGGAAGGCAGAAATGCGCTCACACTGATCAATATTTTTAAAGATTAAACAACATCAACAACAAAAGGCAGCGCAGTGGCAGCACTGGAGAGGCAGGGGCAAGCTGGTCTCAGTGTGTTCCAGACCAGCGTGCTCCAGAAAGCGAGTCCAGGACAGACAGGGACACAGAATCCCTATTTCTTTCCCAGGTGCCAGGTTGGATCCCCAGGGACAACAGGGTGGTTCAGGAAAGTCTGGTGCCCTCTGGTGATGCACAAGTGTCCATGAAGACAGAGCACTCCTGTACCTAATAGCTAGATTTATATATGTGATGATTTTAATACTATATATTTTAATTTAGTAAAGACAGAACTGTCTCGAGAGCCCACATCCTCTAGTCCTGTGGCATCGTTGGATGAACCACTGAAATATAAAGGCCTTATTCCGCCCTAAGCGTGGAGGGACCTTGTGCCAGACTTAAGCTCAACAGAGTGGAGGGGAGGGGGATGTATCCAACCTCTAAATGTTGTTGCTGCAGTCTATGGAGGACACAGGCTTTCCCTTAATTTACCAAAAAAAAAAAAAAAAAAAAAAAAAAAAGCCTGAGAGAATTTGTTCCAAATTTTAATACAAAGAAGTAATTGACCTGTATTATACATGCACAACAATTTCAGTTGCTCTCCTCTGCTCACACACACAAAAGGCATATACTTTACATGCCGCTACTTCAATCTTAGAGGAAAACATGGCTGTGCTTTGGGCTGGTTTTGTGTTTCTGAGTTTTCTGCAGTGCTGTGGCAATTATGATCCCACTGGTGATGACACATAGGGTGATCGGGTATAGCAACCCAGGTACATAAAGGGGCAAGGTGCAGTAACTTTGATACAAAGGATAAGGACCAAAAAAGCCATTCCCGGATGTGTAAATAGACAAACACACACATACACACACACACATTTGAGGACCCCTTCATTCCTTCTCAAATAATAAGGGTTCCAGGTCCAGATGTAGTTTTGAACAAGTTTTGTTTTGTTTTCATTTTAATGGCCCACATACAGGTAAAATTTTGGGAAGGGATTCGGTTCTGGCTCCTGATTGGTATCAAATGAGACCAAATTCCCACTGATCTCCATTTCTTGAGGAATATCTGAGGATGCATATGCCTTCAGTCATGGCCTCTTAAAAGACTATCATATTATTTAGTGTAGTTTAAATAGCAAATGATGATGTTATTCCTATTCCTCAATTTCGTCTCCGGTGAAAATTCATATTCTGAGGAACATGTGGAAGGTTTTCTAAAATGACTCTCCCCTACATGCACCACTTTCACACACTCAAAAAAAAAATAATACAGCATTATTCTTTTCCCATGTCTGACAAAATCATAATTTCTGAAGAGCCAAAAACTCACTAGCTAGCACCCAGAACATGTGCACCTATCATGAAATATAAGAACCTTTGATACAATGACCATAATCATCTACCAAGATGGCCAGTATGAACCAGACCATCACAGTGAGGCTGCCCACTGACCAGTGTTATAGTGGAATTCAAATAAAATTATAGTCTTTAACCCAATAATCACTCTGCATGGTAGACTGTCCAGGTGAGTCAGTGAGGGTGACTTGTGCTTGTGAGGGTAGCATCACTCCCAGCAGCCACAGAAGTAGACATGCAGCTCAGCTCTTCCTGCCAATTTTCACATTTCCCCAAACTGTGCTCAGCCTAAACCCAGAATACCATCAGCACCCCTACCTTCCAGCTAGCTCCAAATGATAGTGAAGCATCTCCAACAGTTCCAAGAACATGAACACTTCCTGATGTGTGCTTGACATCACTGAACCAGTCAGGAAAATGTCTGTTATTATCCTGGAAGTAGGAACTGCATTGCTTTCACCACGATCATACAAAATGTTTAAATAATGTGACATCTTCCAAAACACACAACAGGAAGCATCAATGTAACTTGGTATTGTTGTTTTTTTTTACCCCTCTCATTCATCACAGCAAATTCTCAGTGTAGCTATGATTTTCTAGGTCCCAAAGTTCCTTTCTTACAATCCTAATATCTTCTCAGACCAAAATAAATGTTATAACCCAGCAGCTATTTGTTTCCTCCTGAGCAAACGTAGTTATCAAAATGGAATTGGTGAATTCCTTTTGGATGGGGTCACCCAAGCTGGTGAACCTCTCCAGAGAAAATGGAAATGAGTAAATTCCCTAGGATGGTGTCCTAAAGTGAATCAAGTATGGCAAAGCATGATAACAGGAGCCATGCTGGCCCTGCCTTGATTTCCAGAGTCTTCAATATTTCACAAGGACAAACAGTGAGGTCAACCAAATCTCAGCATATGGTTCCTATATTATCATTTAAGATATGCTCAGGAAAACAATAGGTTTTTTCCTTAGGATTTCCCCCAAATACCTTCACATTGGCTGTTTGTGCACAAGGTGCCCACAAATACCCAAAGTCTCATGGGTCTGAAAAAGGTAAGAAATAATGGTCAGAGAACCAAAAATACCCTTGAGAGAAGACAAATCCTGTACAATTGGAAAAAGACACAGAAATAAACCCACACTCCTACTAAAACTTTACTTTCAACAAAGACAAAACCATACAATAAAAAAAATGACAGCATCTTCAACAAATAGTGGTGGTCTAACTAGATGTCTGCCTGTAGAAAAATGCAAATAGACCCCCTTGTATCACCATGCAGAAACTCAAGTCCAAGGGGATCAAAAATCTTGGCATAAAACCAGAGACTCTAAATCATTTAGAAGACAAGGTAGAAAAAAGTCTGGAATTCATTAACATGGGAGACAATAGAACAAATCAGCACAGGCTCTAAGATCAATGATTAACAAATGGGATCTCAAGAAACTGAAAATCTTCTGTAAGTCAAAGGACATTATCAAAAGAACAAAACAGCAGCCAACAGATTGGGAAAATAGCAACACCAACCCTACATCCAGACAGAGCATTAAAAATCCAAAATATACAAAGAACTTAAGAAATTAAACACCAACAAATCAACTAAACCAATTTTAAAAATGGGGTTCAGATTTAAACTGAGAATTCACCACAGAGGAATCTTGAATGGATGAGAAGCACTAAAGGAAATCATCAAAGTCCTTAGCCATCAGACAAACAAAAATCAAAATGACTCCAGGATTCCATCGTACACCACTCGATTGGCTAAGATCAAAAACTCAAGTGACAACACATGCTGGTGAGGATGTGGTAAAAAGGGAACATTCCTCCACTGCTGATGGGAGTGCAAACTTGTACAACTTCTCTGGAAATCAATCTGGTACATTCGCAGAAAATTGGGAATAGTTCTACCTCCAGACCCAGCTATACCACTCCAGGAATAATATCCAAAAGTTGTTCCCTTATATTATATAACAAGGACATTTGTTCTACTATGTTCATAGCTTTTTATTCATAACAGCTAGAAACTGGAAACAACCTAGGTGTCCCTCAAATCTAGAAGAATGGATAAAGTATTTCTGGTAAATTTACACAATGGAATACTAATCAGTTATTAAAAATAAGAATTCATGGAAACTGCAGGCAAATGGATTGAACTAGAAAAAATCATCCTGAGTGAGGTAGTACAGACACAGACAGAAACGCATAGTATATACTCACTTATGAGCAGATATTAGACCTATAATACAAGATAACCATACTACAACCCACAGACCCAAAGAAGCTAAAGAACAAGGAGGGTCCACAGGAGGGTGCCAGAATGTCACCCAGAATAGAAAACAGAATAGACAGCAGAAGTTCATGAAAGAGAGGAACTGAGCAGCATTTTTTTTTTTTTCTGACTCTAAGACAGGCTATTTATTGTCCACAAAAGAATCTTTTTTTTTTTTTTTTTTTTTTGCCATAAATATAGATTCTATTTTATGTGAAATGATTGCTTTGGATACAGTCCTCTCGTATATATATATATATATCTTATGGCACTGGACATATTCCATGAAATCATAAAAATTTTGGTTATTGAACTTGCCATATTTTTACATATTTACACATATATCTTACAGAATTTCATCTCACACTAGGAAAGCATTTGTTGAAAGACATTCAAATTAAATGTCTTCAAATGAGTGCTTTCAGTTTCCAAATCATTTAAGATACAGATATATATACATATACGTTGACAGAACCTTTTTCCATTTTATTTTGTACTTTCAACTATAAGGTGAAAATGTTTTATTGGCTTGATGACAGTGAATTACTTACCAATAATATAAGATCCTGATGCTACCCTTGCTTACCAGTGAGGCTTACCTGGCATGGAAGAAGCCGGTCCATGTTTCTGTATGCTTTAGATCCCATTTCAATTTTGTTCAACAGCGTTTTATGGAGGGCATGGGACACTGCATTCCATATGGAATAGCTGGGCTCAGAAAGGGTCACCACATCATTTTCTTCTGGTTTAATCTCTATAGAAATTGGGCATGGGTCATGATTTTCACATAGCAAAGCAGGAGGTAAGCAATTAAACCTGTCAATCCAGAATTTATGGAAGAAAAAATCTCCTGGGTACTGGGAGGCTGTAGAAGACAGAAAGTTCATTAAGCAAGGGGTAGCTCTTGTTTTCGAATATGAGAAGCTTCCTCTGAAAAAGTTCATCAAGTCATTCCTATTTGATAGAGACTCAAAATAAATGTGTTAGTTTGCCATGTTCTACACCTTCCTTCTGGTTGAAAATAATTTATTTACCATGTGGAAAAACTCCAGTTACTTATATGACTACAGAATACCTGCACATTTACCTGTGTATGTTGGTTCAAATTCAGCAAATCAACACCAAATAGTACCCAAGTTTCAATTCGCTGGCTGTTTTTCTGCAAAGCCACACATCTTTCTTTCTTTCTTCCTTTCTTTCTTTTCTTTCTTTCTTTCTTTCTTTTTCTTTCTTTCTTTCTTTCTTTCTTTCTTTCCTCTTTCTCTCTCTCTCTCTCTCTCTCCCTCTCTCTCTCTCTCTCTCTCTCTTTCCTTCCTTCCCTCTTCTTCCTCCTCCATCTCTTACTTTTTATCTTTGCCCATATGTATATGCCGTTAGACCAGCAGAGGTGGCCAGATCCTTCTGTACTGAGTCCCCAGCACCCTATCAACTAAGCCCAGTGCACCTTACCTACTCAACCCCCAGGCCCCCCGCTCGTGCACCTGCAGGCCAGCAGAGGGCGCCAGAAAAAACCTATACAAGGTCCTGCACAGCCTCACCCAGGGGGGTGCACCCATCTCCCCAGAAAGCAAGCAGGACTGGTGGGAGCAGAGGACTGTGAAATATCTCGTCCCACCATCCCCTGCCTACGGTTCTGCCCCACGCACGAGCCGCTCAGGGACTCCAGGCAGATGGATGGAAGGCGAGGGGTGGACAAGGGAGGGAGGCGGGGATCCCCAAAATCCCTTCTACTTCCCTTCCTCCCCTCCCCCACCCCACGTGTGAGCAGGACTATGAATTTATAACTGCTTGGGATAAGAATATTGCTGACCTGGGAAAACCGTTCCCGGTAGCAGTGCGTCTCTAGCGGAAGTCCCGCCCCTTCGGGCTTCGCTTCCGGTATCCGCCCCGCATAGAGTGGAGACTTCCGGGCTCGGAGGCTACGAGGCCGACTCGCCATCTCCCTGGCCCCCGCCACGGGGATGTAAACACAAACCCTCTAGTCACAGACGGACCTTCATGCCTTCGTTTCTCGCTGGTCACGGAAGTCCCAAAGGTCCCAAGATGCATTGAGGCAGACACTACAACAAACTGGCTTCGGAGCAAGGACTTCTGGGATTCTGAGAACTACAAAAATGGCGTCCAGGCGGCGCAATGCATCCCGGGATTGCTTGTAGTCAAGAGTCTGTGTCTCTCCCCATAGGCTGCCTGAACTGTGGCCCACAAATCCCAGAATCCCCTGCGTGCTGTTCCCACCATCATAAGCCTTTGTTCCTAAGCTTCTCACCTGATGGCTTGGCTAGGAACCTGGATATAGGCTCTGGAAGCATCTTCTAGGTGCTGCAGGCCGCTGTGGCACATCTTTGTCCTCAGACCTTACACAGCCTTTCCCCTGGTTCTGGTGTCTGTAAATCTCTCTCTCACACCATACTGTCCCTGGCATCACAATTAGGCAGGAGCTTTGTGACGTCAACTCCTCGCCCCCTGTCCCATAAGTTAACACGCTTGGCTGCTGTTTTTAGTGTTCCAGTTACTACATTAAAAATGCCCAGTTCCTGGTAACTGAAGAAGGGGTCCTTGGATCTCCTTTAAGTATGTCAGAGCTAATCTCAGAACAAACAGCCCCTTTTTACAACCCTTTGCACTTTTGGCTAGATGTTGCTTTTTTTAGTAAGGGAAAAAAAAAGTCATTTTAAGTTTTCCTCCTTAGCAGCCATGGAGCTAGTCTCTAATTCTAGAGAAGAAATACTGGGCTCCCTCCCCTATTTCTTTTTTCCTTTCAATCATCCTTCCTGGTCAATTTCCTGGATTGGCTTGCAAACCTTAACAATGTATTATGTTAAAACATTAGAAACACAAAATCTTAAAAACTGTTATTAAAAGTTGCATTGACAAAGATCAAGTAACTTACACATGCTGCAAGCCTATTAAATAATACCAAAGTGTTTGACATAAACTTTAACATAAGAAGGAAATCAAAAGATATACTCTAACTCCCAAAACATCATAATTGTTAGTCAAGATGTTTTAGTCAGCAAAGGTATGTACCAAATTGAAAGGAGAATATTCTTTTATGGTAGAAAACTTATTAAAAGAGTTTATATGTACAAAGACAGTTCTATAGACAAAATTAGCTAAAGCAATAAAATAAGTAAAGGAGATTAAGGGGATACAAATCGGTAAGTAGGAAGTCAAACAATCACTAATCATAAATGATATGATAGTATACACAACCAACCCCTGAAAATTCTACCAGAGATTTCCTACAGCTGATGAACATGTTCAGCAAAGTGATTGATACAAAATTAAATTAAAAAAAATCAGTAGTCCTTCTGTATACAAAAAAAAAAATAATAGGCTACGAATGAAATTATATAAACAACACCCTTCACAATAGTCACAAATAAAATAAAATATCTTGCTGTAACTCTAACCAAGCAAGCGAAAGACATGTATGACAAGAACTTTAAGTCTATGAAGAAAAAAAAAAAAAAGAAGTGGAAAGATTTCCCATGTCCGTGGCTCAATCTTTTTTCATACACCTGGTTACCTGGTTGTTACCTGGTTATGTTTTTATGAATAAAAACCCTAACTTCGAAACAAACCAGCATCATATTCTGGCTCCTGATTCCATCATATTCTGGTCCTGAATGGTCAATTTTTGTTTAGCATTCAATAACTTCCATTAGTCTCAGTTTGGTGTTTGAGTGGTTAGTGTGCAGCTATTCCTGAACCCATAACACCTCCACAGGTACAGGTGCCAATGTGAAAATCCTGCTACTTTTTATGTAATCTACTCCCATTATACCTTCTAGGACTGGGTAAATACCTATTGGATGAGTTAGAGGAGCACTAGACCTATTGTAATTTGGGTGTTGACCAAAACTCTATTAAACACCTGACCTCCTGAGGCTGCTACTTTATGTAAAGTGCTGCAATATTTCTTGGTATCTCCAGGAATCCATATTAATTCATAACTAGCATACAATAGATACAAAAAATTACTTTTTTTTCTTTACCCTTGTATGAAATTATGCTTGTGAATGGTAGTAGGTGTGGGGAAGGATTGCAGAAAGGCTGAAAGTAAAACTTTTAGGGGATTTGTCAGGCTCCTTCTTCAGGAAAACATTGTAGTCCCTTCATTCAAGAGGTTCTGGATTCATTCATCACTATCCCACACCCTTAAAATCCATTCCTCAGATTTCAGTTTGCCATCACTCAGCTTTTTTAAGCAACTGACCCACATGGAGTCTTTGCACAAGATAATATAACACGAACTGAAGGCAGTTAGCAAAGTTTTGCTTAAGGTGTCTTTATATATAACTGAACTTGGTAGTGTACTTCTAGACACGTTCCTGTGTGGAAGCAAAATAAATAATGCAGTACATTTACATGAGCTTAAGCTTGTTTAAGCAATTAACTTCATGGTGTCTTTGCACAAAGCAATGACAGCTACATGTGGGAAGCAAGGGCCATCTTATTTAACACACACTTTCACTTTTCTGTGAATTCTGAGAATCAAATTTATGTTGTCATGCTTGCACAGAAAGAACATTGATTATCTAGATGTCATACATATCACTTTGCTATAGAACTACTGCATGCTGTTCTTGTCTTCAAAAATTGTGTAAGAATGAATTAAAAAGTAACAGACAAATACTATTGCACAGGAAATGAAGACATTATCAAATTTACACAAGTAATGTTTATTGCTTATTATTTCAATTAAGGACTAAAATAAAAGAACAAGATATAGAAGAAAAATTGTGAAAAACTGTTCAAATAAAATGCTTGATTATTGGCTTGCCTTTACATATGAGAAGATTGATTCTTGGCCTATTCTTGTTCCTTTGGGAATTTCAGAGTGAATGTTCCATGGACTTTAAGATTTGTTATAAGAAAGTGCAGAGGAGGGTAATCCAAGATGTTGGTGACAAACGCACACCAGATCTGAGGGGCACAGGATCTGAAATGCCAAAATTGGTGAGTGGGGGGCAGCGGAAGCCAGAACATCAACATTGAGACTTCTTGGGTGAGAGGGGACAACCAACCCATTGACAGTTTCATATAAACTTAAGCAGATATTTGCCCATGATCTAAGAATTTTTCTGGGTTAACCCAAGAAAAATAAAATCATGCCAATATTCAAAGATCCTGTCAAATATCTATTTTATTCCGAATAAACACCTAGAAACATAAATAGCCACCAACAGATGAATGAATGAACAAAGTGTACTTGACATCTCAATATAAACAAAAATGTTATTGCTAAGGCTGTAGATGCAGCTCTATTGATAAGAATGCTTGCTTAGCATGTAGTATGCCCTAGATTCCATTTTTAGGATCACTGAAACTGGCCTTGAGAGTACACAACTATGATAGTAGCACTGGAGATAGAGGCAGGAAGATGAAAATTTCAAGGTCAAGGTCATCATTGACTACATCATAAATTTGGGGGTAGCCTGAGCTCCAAGGGAAAGTGTAAATTAGACTCCACTGAGAGGAAGCAGGGAACCCTACAGGAATATTTGATTACAGGGCCGCACTTGCTTAGTGTGTAAGCGGCCCCATGTCAGAGGCTTAATACCACAAAGAAGAAGAAATGGGTGTGTATGTATGCCAAAAATATCTTGGGTCAAAAGTAGTGATGCTCAGAGAATGATGAAAATGGGACATGTCAAAAAGACAAAGAAGGGGTTGTAAAGATAGCTCAGAGGTTAAGAGCACTGTCCGCTCTTTCAAAGGTCCTGAGTTCAATTCTAGTAACTACATGGTGGCTAACAACCATCTATAATGAGATCTTTTACCCTCTTCTGGCCTGCAGGCATACATGCAGGCAGAGCATTATATAAATAATAAAAATTATTTAAAAAGACACAGAAGCTAGATATATAAGCTCTCATTGGTCAAATGACAAAACAATTTAAACATCAAAATGATCTGAATATCTAGGTCATCCCAGAATTCCTATGTTGAAGTCCTAAGACCCAAACAAACAGACTGCATGAGGTCTTTGGGAGGTACTAAGGTCTTGGAGGTGAAGTCCTTGTAAAAAACCAAATTAAATGGAATACTGTGTCAGTGTGAATTTCCTGTTTTGATAAATATGTTCATAACCTTACTGAAGAGATCCTATAAAATCAAGTAACCCTTTATAACACTGAGTTTAAAGTGAGAACAAGACTGTAGACAAGCATGCCCCCAACTAGACCTCATAATTTAACTTTAGACTTTCCAGACTTCACAACTGTGAAAAGTAAAGCCTTTGTTTATAAATCATTTGTCACTTAGCCCCAGCAGATTAAAACAATCAGTAACAGTCCAGTCCACTACAGAAGGGACATAAGTCATGAATCCATATTGATGTAAGTGTATGGCAAATGCATTAACATTCTGATGAGGACCAAGACACAAAGTGTCAAGGTACTCATGGGGGTGCAGGGTATTAACTGTGTAGTAGAAAAGCCTGGAAAACGCTGATTATAAGTAATCAAAGTGAAAGTATGTACCACCTGATAGGACACAGTGTGTTACACTTTTGTGATACCCTTGTCCCAGTTTATGTATTGATCCATGAGAACACAAAGAGCTTAGAGAGAGTCTATAAAAATAACTAACCTGGGATATTAGCCATATAGTACAGGATAACCATGGTACAATCCACAGACCTAAATAAACTAAGTAACATGGAGGGTAGAAAAGAGGATACTTGAATCCCACTAAGAAGGAGACAGACTTGAGAAATGGAGGGAGAGAGGAAGTGGGTGTGAGACGGGGTGAAGAGAGGAACAGGACGGGGAATCAGGTGTGGAAAAGTATGGATGGGGGTGAGAGGGCTAGTAGAGAAGGGAAATTGGTGTTGCAGCATCTCTGAGATAAGATGAAGACCTGGAATTCTGGAGGTACCTGGGAAAATATGGGGGGGGTGAGCCTGGCTGAGATGCCTAGCAGCAGGGATATTGAGACTGAAGTGGACACGTCTTGTAGCCAGTGGAGTGAGGGGAACACCAACCAACTCACAAAATCCTCGACCCAAATATGTCACCTATAAGACATGCAGGAATAAAAGATGGAACAGAGATTGAGGAAATGGCCAACCAATGACTGGCACAACTTCAGACCCAACCCATGGGAAAGACTCAATTTCTGACACTATTAATAATACTCTGCTATGCTTGTAGACAGGGGACTAGCATAACTATCATCTGAGAGGCTTCATCCAACAGATAATGGAAACAGTTGCAGAGACCCACAGCCAAACAAATGTTAGGGATAATTCAGGGAGTCTTGTGGAAAAATTAAAGGAAGGATTGAGGGAGCTTGAGGGATAGGACACTACAAGACCTACATAGCCAGCTCTCCTGGGACCATGGGGACTCATAGAGACTGAACCACCAACAAAAGAACATGCCAGGACTAGTCCTAGGCCCCACACATATGAAAATGATGGGCTGCTTGTACTCAAGTGGGTCCTCTAACATCTAGATCAGGGGTTGTCTCTGATTTGTACTCTGTTGCCTCCTTCTGGATCCCATTTCCCTAGCAGGGCTGCCCTGTCTTGCCTCAGTGAAAGCGGAGATACTTAATCCTGATGTAACTTTATGTAGGTAGGTTGGTTGGTGGTGGGGTGTTATAAGGAAAATGGATGGGGAGGTGGGACTTGGAAGAGAGGAGGGAGTGGGGTTGTAAGGGGGGTATAAAATGAACAAATAGATAAATTAATGAAGAAAAAATATAACTGACCCACAGTCATCAAAAGTGACAAGATCATGAAAAAGATTAGGGAAATGTTCCATATTGAAAGAGACTAAAGAGATAAAGAAACATTGCAACACTTAAATGTACCAACTTCTTTTGACATTTATGTGAGTAATAACATAGAGAAAAAAATTAAATGGAACACTGTGTCAGTGTGAATTTCCTGTTTTGATAACTGCACTGTCATTATGTAGGACAACATTCTTGTTTGTATAAAATTGACACTAAAACATTCTGAGTGACAGGGCATAAGGTCAGCAGATTCCTCGCAAAATGTCCAAAGTAAAACAACCGTTAACTGTGTACCATACTTGGGACATATTTCAAGTTTGTTTTTGTTTCAAAATTGTTGTGGGGAAGCTGGGCATGGTCTTTAACACCAGCACTTGGGAAGCAGAGCAAGGCAGATCTCTGTAGGTTCAAGGCCAGCCTGATCTACATAGGGAAGCCCAGGATAGCCAGGGCTCTGTAGGGAATCTGTCTCAAAAAAAAAAAATCTAATAATATTGTTTTAGACGGAAGAACAATGTAACTAATAACTAAGATTAAAAACAAAACTGATTCCCTAAACTGGCAGTCTGGGTAAGACTCTGTCTTTAAGAAACTAGAAAGTAAAATGACATGACATTTTGGAGTAGCAAGAAGATTCTCTAAATACAGCTCAATGTCTTCTTTTTATTATGTATGTGTGTTTGTCTGTTCATGATGCAGGTGAAGCATGCATACTAGGGAACACATAGGAAGGTCAGAAGACAACTCTTGCCTTCTACCTTTTTCATGAATTTAGGGATCGAACTCAGATCTCCAGGATTGCCCAGCAATAGCCTTTATCTGCTGAGCCATCTCACCGACCTGCAAAAGGTTCTCTTAAGTGACCTCAATTAGTAGTGAGAAAAAAAAAAAAAAAGTGAATGATCCCTTCTCTTAAACAAATTCTTAGGAATGGATAAATAATAAAAAGATGAGTAGAACAGTGGTACCCTAATGCGACTAAAAATCAGCAAAACACAACCTAAGCACCTCCCGAGACAACGGCCTGAAGGGCTGGTAGCTAAAATTCCTTGCAAGTGTAAAGCTGGAATAAACCTGAAATAAAAGAGCTTCCCCAACTCTACAGTAACCTTGTTATTATATCCTGATTATCTACACATAGCAACACAGAGAAATACAAATAGGAAAATAAGCCTGAATGAACCTTGTATACTCCTGATTGAGCAAGTCCATCAAAGTATAAACAGCAGTTTATAACTGTTCCTTATGAAGAATTCTCTGATGAATAAAGAGAACAATTAAATCACGTGAAAGCTAAGTGAGAGAGAGGGCCTGCAGTGGCTGTCATTTCATTCTGGAATGCCTGTATAGGTCCTCAAACAATGTTCCTAGAAACGTTCACGGGTTCTCTGGACTTACCAGGTACCCTGCTTTCTTTCTACCCGATGTCCAAGCTCCCCCACCCCACCCGCCCGAGGGCAGGCAGGAGGCAGCACTGGACTCTCTTCACTTCCTTTCCTGGAGGACTGGCAACAGCATCACTCTTCCTCAGGATGCAGGGCACAAGTGTACCCCTAGAACTCTACACACTATGCTCCTGCCCTCCCAACCCCAGAGGCCAGAGGGCGCGGTCCCGGGTACCACCAGCCTCCACAGAAGCTCTTGGCAGAACCTGGGCAGGCTCTCCCGACCTGCCCAGCCCGCCAGTCCCTGGATGCAATGCCGAGGCCTCGCCCCGCGACCGCCTGCGGGTCGCTCACACACGCCCACAGCCAGTCAGGCTCAACCGCTCCGCGATGGCCAACACCTATGGACCCGCTGCTCCTCCACAGTGGGACCCAACTCTCTCTCCTTCCCTCCTCACAGCAGCGACGCCAAGCCCAGCACCACTTAGCCCACTGGAAGGCTGCTGGGGGCAGAGGCGGAGCCCGGGGAGGAGGAAGACGGAGCCCTGGGATGAAGGAGGACCCCAGGGATGTGGGAGCGGAGCCCATGGGTGGATGCGGAGTCCAGGGCAGAGGCGGAGCCCGGGGGCGGAGGCAGAGCACAGTGACAGGGCCCGCCCCACACCCTTACCTGGCTTCTCCTAATCTCAGCCTACCACAATGAAGTAGTCCACTAGCCAGACCACGACCGCCGCCACCGCGCCCAGGAAGCGGGTTCCCGCTGCCAACCCTCGCTGCCATTGCCCACTCGGCAGGGGACCAGCTCAGCATTTTCCCTTCAGCGACTGTAGCCATAGCAACAGCGCTTCCGTCACGCTTGACAATGGAGGCGCGCACTGCGCCTGCGCTGCTCTTCGCGCCAGCCCCTCCCCCCGCCCCACCAGAGTAGGTTCTGCCTTCTGGGTCAGGACGCTGTGAAGCCTGAAATGTCTGAAATCTTGTTATTAATTTTACAGGACAAAAGGATCTTGGAGATAAGTGTACATCAAAGCATTTCTCTCCTGTTTTCAAACCCGTTGTCTTAGCTACTTTGCTATCACTGTGCTAAGATATCATGAACACGGCTGTTTATAGAAGAAATGGTTGGTTGGGTACCTAGAGTTTCAGAAGGTAAGTCCATGACCATAATGGTAAAGGACCATAGTGGCAGACAGGAATGGCAGGCAGAGCACCAAACAGAACAATGGCTGAGAGCTTACATCCTGATCTACAAGTATGAGGCAAAGAGCTGAGAATGGTGTGGGATTTAAAAACCCCAAAGCCCACCCACAGGAACACAACTCTTTAACAAGATCACACTTCCTAATTTTTCCAAAACAGTTCCACCAACTGGGGACCAGATTTTCAAATATATGAGATTGTAGGGGTCATTTTCATTTAAACAACTACACTCCTCAATAGCTCCCTATGTAGCCAAGAATTAAGATAAAAATTTTGAATATCCCAAAGCATCTCGGGCACTCAGATTCTTGTGAGGTTTTGTTGTTGTTGCTGCTGTTTTGTTTCTGAGACAGTTTCATATAGTCCAGGTTGACCTTCATTCTTGACCTTCCTGATGCTCTATTTACAGGCATGTGTCACCACACTTGATTTATGATCTTGTTTGTTTTGTTCTGCTGTTCAAGACAGGGTTTCCCTGTGTAGCTTTGGCTCTGTAGACCAGGATGGCCTTGAACTCACATCTGGTTTGTTTGACCTCTTCTTTTTTTTGGGGGTGGGGTTGGGGGGGAGGTATTTTTATCTTTTGCGTAGATGAGAGATAAGAGTATTTTTATGAGAGATTTACTTATATATATATATATGCATACTACATGAGTGCCTTATATTCCAGGAGGTCATATGTCATCAAATTCCCTAAAACAGGAGCTACAGAAGATGGTCAGCCACCATGGACATGCTAGAAACTCTGCAAAAAAGCAGGGAATGATTTCTTTTGTTTTGTTTTAAGATTTATTTTTATTACATATACAATGTTCCATCTGTACGTACACCTGAATGCCAAAAGAGGGCACCAGATTTCATTTTAGATGTTTGTGAGCCACAATGTGGTTGCTGGGAATTGAACTCATGACCTATGGAAGAGCAGCTGAGTCATCTCTCCAGCCCCACAGAAGGTAATACTCATCACTGAGTCATCTCTTCAGCCCCTATGGCTTCCTCTTTAATCTTTATTATTGTTGTTATTATTATTATAATTCCTTTCTTCTTCCCTTATACATTCCAAACAAATTCACCTTCTTTCATTTCACCTACTGAACTAAAAGGTTCTCAACTCTCAGCCTTTGAATATGTATGTTCTTTATCTCTTCTGGCGTGTTAGGTCCCTCTTGCTTTTCTTGAGGTTTCATAGTGGAATTTATAGTGATGTATACATTTCTATGCATGGTCTATGGATTTGTTTATGGTGGATTACCCCAGAAGACTGTAAGCTTATAGAGAAAGAATAGTGTTTGCATGAATCATTTTTGTGTGTACAGGAATTAGCACAGTATTGGGTACCTAATTCACAAACAGTAACTCTCTGGGGAAGGGCAAATAACCTTTTAAAGAGTAAATGCCTTTAACAAAGTCTTCATAATCTGATAGTAATACAGCATTCCCACCTAGAAGATGGGAGCATGTAGCATTTTATTTGTTAATGCCAGCCATTGTACCAACTGTAATAAACTTCTCCTGAAGTATTTTTTATCTTTGTTCTGTTTCTGCTGTTAGTAGGACAGTCTCTATGTCTGTTGCCTTCTCTGTGTTCTCTTTCATTTATCCCATAACAAGTTACTTTCTGTGAGCTTTAGCATCTGGTTTTTTCATATGCAAAGACAATCTGTATCTGTCTATTTGTACAGAAGCTCGGAATACAGCTCAGAGGTAGAACATTTTCTTCACTATATAAGGTAAAGAAAGAGGAGGAAGAGGAGGAGGAAGAAAAGGAACAGGAGAAGCAAAGCATTGCTTTTTTTTATGCAGATGCTCTGCCTTAAATACAGGGGTTAACAGTCTTCCTGTTTCTGCCTTCCAGATAAGTAGAAATTACAGGTACAACAACAGTGCTACTTATTTGGCATTAGTTTTATCCTGATCCTTCTCCTGACATCCACTATATACATGTTTTATACATAATTGGTTTTATGTACATGTTCATTTTCTGAGAAGAATCTATATATTCATTAGATTTTATGAGAGGTCAGGTCCTCAGAAAATGTTCTGGGCTTTGCATCCTGCCGTACTTATCACTAGGAGACCATATCCACAAAGCTAATTGTGTCCTCTCTGTACATCATTAGATGTTATGACTTCAGGATGCATCTTGAACCTTGTTTTCAAGAACATGCTGTAAACAAGCCATAAGCTTAACAGGCATTTTGTTCCTCATGAAAAAAAAAGATTTCATCATAAAATGACCTGTCTGAGAAGAACATAAGTTACTTTCATTTTAGTCACTAACATTATTAGTACTGTTTATTGTTTTTCATTACTTTTCTAGAGACCCAAATATGATGACCCTGGTGTAATGGACTGTGGACACACTATTAACTAAGAAAATAAAACAACAAATTCAAAACAAGCAAAACCTCCAAATATTGATAAGAATTGGGTCTAGATTTAGGGCCCAAAAATAATTGAGTTGAAATGTAAGGAAGACATTGAAACACCATTATTCAGCAAGCTTTTTCATCATACATATATGTAAATATGATGAAAGGATTTACAAATAAACACAACTTAAGAATTCTTGGACACACAAAAGGTGGAAATTCATTAAGCAGGATTTGTTTTTCCTTTTTGTTTTCTTGCCAGGAAGATTTTGAACATGTTCCTTCCCCCCCCTCCATTCCCCTACCCTCTCCTCCCCTTCAATTTCCTCCCATTCCTTTCTTTCATTGCTCAGTGTGAATTTACAAACATTGCAAGTGAATGGATGAAATTCTGCAAAAGCATTGCCAAAAGGACCCTGCAGCCTCACTTTTAGACCTTGAACTTAAAATACATTCTGGCTATTTTTTTTCTTGCACTGGTGATTAAGTAAATCAACTCATTTTCAGTGTGGGGGGGGGTAGATCCCCAGACATGGTGACTTCCTCATCTATCCCTCTTCCCACCCTCTACTGCACCCTCCACTTAAGTCCTTTTGTACTTTGGAGAACACATTGACAGAAGTTCCTTGCGGAGTTTAAGTTACATGTGTGACTCCATTTTGAAATAAGGCACCATCTTGACCAGGAGCTGTACTCAGGTACCAGGAAATATCACAGAATGTGCACCTGACAGAATACAAAGTTAGCTCTCAAGCAACGGCCTCCAGTAAATATGACAGAATAAATGTTTAGTAAAAATAGAGACAATCTTCTGGGGAATTGTGATTATGTAAACAGTCACCTCTCCCTATGGCTTCTATCCAATTCTGTAACATCAAGGCATGAACCCACCTGCTTTCTCTCATGGAAACATGTATCCCCCTGCTTGCTGTTATAGAAACCCACCTGCTTAGAGTCTTTCCCTTTAAAAACCCTGCTCACTCGGGGCTCAAGGTCCCAGTTCTCTACTGCTGTGTCAGTGAGACTTGGGCCCCAGAGTTCAATCACTCTTGTAATAAAGCTCTCTTGCTCTTGCATCAAGTCATCTCCTGGTGGTCTCTGAGGGGTCTTGTGATCCTGGTATTACATCCCCACCAACAAACCACAAATTTTTTAACAAAAAATTTTGTAGTTGCCAGTCTGAGACCTCACCTAAAAAAGAATTGGCTGGGTTGGAGAGATAGCTCAGAGGTTAAAAAGCAATGACTGCTCTTCCAAAGGTCTTGAGTTCAATTCCCAGCAACCACATGGTGGCTCATGACCATCTATAATGAAATCTGGTGCCCTCTTCTGGCCTGCTATCACACATGCAGGCAGAACACTGTATAATAAAAAAATAAATCTTAAAAAAAAAAAGAAAAAGAATTGGCTTAGTTCTCAGGTGACAATTTCATAAGTGCAGTCAGGCTAATAATCCTTGTGCCAAGGTGTGCAGGTGGGCATTCTTGGCACAGTGCCAGTACACTGGCACAGACCCAGGAGCTCAGTGAAACCAAGCCTTCTCCTTTTGGGTTTGGGCCACTTCCTTGTTGAAGCCACCTGTGGTTCAATACAAGAAGTTTGAGGAATTGGGGGGTAGCTCAGTTGTTAAGAGGTGGAGAAGAAGGATCATAAATTCAAGGTCATCTTATAGCTGTTTAGTTTCAGGCCAGGCTGGGCTACAGGGAACCCTAACCAAATAATAACAATAGTAATAACCACAATACATTTTGCTTATGAGCATATTTGGCAAATCATTGTTCCAAGCCAGAGCTAACCTCAGGTCACCAAGTTTCCTCAGAGAAGAAGCAAGGAGGCAAAGAGGTCCAGCCCAGCAAGATTTTCTGCACACAGACCCCTCTCCAACTGAGCCTTCCCAGCTAACCATGTAGAAATGTGTGCTCCCACTAGCGACCAGAGGTGCCACAACTTGTAGTGCTGGGAGCATGGGGCAGGCAAAGTCACCAAGAAGCACAGCTGTTTGGTCACTGGCCTACTGAGACCATCAAAAACAAACAAAACCACAAAAGAACAACACAAGAAAAGAATGTACCAGGTACAATGTGCACAAAGAGAATGGAAGAAGAACATAACAAAACTCAGAACAGTGGCCTGTCTCTCTATTGGCCATCTATCCTGTTCCATTAGTGGTGGCCTACCACCAAATCAGGCTCCACCCAACTACACCAGAGTTTGGAATGGTGATCGCATTCAGCCAGACCATAGAATGGAACAGCAACATATCTTTTGATCTCTACCAGACCAGAGGCCAAAGCATCAGCCAATCTCTACCATACCAGAGACCATAGCAGCATCCAAGGTCTGCCAGACCAGAGGCCAGAGCAGTGGCTAAGCTCTGACAGATCAGAGACCAGAGAACATTTACAGAGGTGCCAAGACTGGGGCTCCACATACCTTATCCATCCCTTGGTGTCTCCTTGCCACTGTCACTGGAGCCTGTGGGGCATGGCTCAAGCCTCCTGAAATGGGAAAGAATCAAGTCTAGGGGGATAGAAGGATTGTGTTTCATATCCTTAGTCAGTCCCAAAAAAAAAAAAAAAAAAAAAAAAAACAGTCAGCTGGCAGCAACAGACAAGACAGTCAAACAAATGACCAAACAGCCACATCCCACTGCTTGTGCAGCAGAAAACACAGGGCCAGACAACAAATCCCACTACTCATACAGCAGAAAAACTGAAAGTAGGACATCAGTAAATCAGTGCTGCAGGAGCTACCTGTGTTGTCCTTATCCAAAGATTCAGAGATCACAGAAAACTGGGTTCTCTCTCACCCTTTACAGTAGGGGCACATTCATCATCTCTGAGTTCCAAAGATCGCCGAAAACTTGGTGCTCAACTCTCTTTACATATGCACCCCTTCGAGGGGGTCTGGAATGTCTTCCAGGCCCCCTGTGAGTCACAGCTGTCCAGAGCATCAGCTCTTACCTTTCTGATCACACAGATTACAGATTTTGCTTGAAGGCCCCAAAACAGAAACTAGAGAAACACGAGGCAAATTCAGACAAACAGACATGCAGAGAGTGCTCACTTACTGGCTGGTGTTCCCCTTCATGTGCCCCGGGGTGCTTGGGAGCCTTGGGGATCTGGTACAAGCCCCCATTTGTTATGCCCAGATCATAGGGTTCCCAAAGATCAACAGAAGGTGGACCAGTTATGCAAGAGCAGAGAGCTTTTGGGAGGCTTAAGCTCATTCTCTCCACCATCACCCAACACAGTGGATCATAGAGAAGATCCCTGAGCAGCTGCAAGGTAGGGTTTTGATTGAAGTCTGATGAAGGACCAGAAAGTTCCAGTTTAACAGTTACAGGATTGGCTGACATTCAGTAAGGGCAAGCTTTTTAAAAAGTGATTGGCTAGCTAACATAACTAACATTGAGTGAGGTGTCTATAGGCCTCAGAAATGTTATGGAATGTTCTACTACAAAGTTGATGGGCTGCACAAGACAAATGCTCCATCTTGAGATAAGATACCTTCACATTTTTTTAGTTATCCTCAAGCTGTTCCATGGGAAGGGAATCTTATGACCTTGTTTCTGGAATTGGTGACCCATGGCCTACTTCCTGGTGACATTGGGGTAGAATCAGTAGTCTGGTGACCTTTGGGTGATGTTTTTTAGGCTTAGTTCCTGGTGACCTTTGGGGGTGTCAGGTAGGTTCTCTAAGTTCTAAGAGATCCATTTGGATTTTGTGAGAGTTGTAAATGATATTTCCTGTGTCAGAGAGCACTCCAATATCAAGCTATGATATAGAAGAGTAGAACTGATAATGTAAAGGATTTACTATTGCTGAGAAACTAGAATTTAGCCGAGGGAAGACTGCCTGTAAAACACTCCACAGATAAGTAGTACGCTAACCAAGCCTGTTAGAGATTAGTATCAGAGGATGCACATGTTTGCTGACCAGGATTATCTAGAAATGTGGCAGGATGAGTTCTTTTAATTTGTAATTTTCCAACGTGTATTTATTAATTCATGAATGTGAATGAAAACAGACCAGATTGGTGGGTGTACAATTTGGGTCAGGTAGCTTGATCCAGTGAATATTGAATTTCAAATTAATGGACTGTCCTATGCCCATATGTACAATCCTCATTGACATAGTTCTGTCAGTTCAAATTTGAGCCACAGGCTAGTGGATAAAGCTGTGTCTGTAAGGTTCCAGGTCTCGGCAGCTAATATTGTACACAGGGACAACATCAAACAGTATCATTTAATGGCTTTCCCTCTACAAGAGAATGGCCTGTGTTTTTCAAAGTCAGTATGCCTATGTGTTTTTTTCAACTAAGAGGTTAAGAGCACTGGCTGCTCTTTCAGAGGTCACAAGTTCAGTTCCCAGCAACCACATGGTGGCTCACAACCATCTATAATGAGATCTGGTGCTCTCTTCTGGTGTGCAAGTGTACATGCATGCAGAACACTGTATACATACTAAATAAAGAAAGCTTTTAAAAAGTCAGTTATTGGGGTTGGGGATTTAGCTCAGTGGTAGAGCGCTTGCCTAGCAAGCACAAGTCCCTGGGTTCGGTCCTCAGCTCTGGGGGAAAAAAAAGCCAGTTATTGGTATTGTTAAATTTTATTTTGCTAATGCATCATTGCTCTAGTCTCTTATTAGTTAATATTATCTGATAATCCCAAGTCATTAAGAATTTCATTCATTTTTTTCTCTACTGCTTTGCTATTTGTTTTTCTTTAAAGCAATGTCTCCTGTAGATCAGCCTTCCACATGTTATGTAGTTTACACTTTATTTGAACACTGAATGCAACCTGTAATGCCAGTGCCTAGAACATAGTCCTGCAACTCTTTTCAGGTGGGCCCTGGCTGGTCAGTGTGAAGTAAAAGAGACCAGTGAATGAGTGTCCACTCATATTCCTGTTTTTGTTTGTTTGTTTTTGAGGTGGGTAATTACAAATAAAGAGGGACCTGTGTAAGAATTGAGTTCACTGACCTACTTTGAAGCTGGTGTAGTTACAACACAAAAAGGGAGGGGAAGGAGGGAAGATGGCAATGAGTCAGGTAATCAATTTTAGACAGTCAGTAAAAGTGAAAACTGGACATTTTGGGGGATTCACAGACAACAAAATCAACTATATCGATTAGGAGCTGAGCTTTTTTCTGGAAAGCAAATTTCTATAGTTGAACCAGTTAAAACAACACAGAAGTTCTGGAAAAAGTGGTGTGGTAGTGCCTAACAGGTATGTTTCCCCCCTGTTGAAAATGCACAGCCTAAGAGAAAAGGTGTGAGTAATAATTGATATTTCCTAACACATACCTGAAGTCCCTGAAGAATATTGGACCATAAGGCCATTTTAAACTTTTAAAAATTATTTTTGAGATTATAATGAAATAGTTTCAACCTCCTAATTTCTCTCTACTCTTATGTCTCAAAAGCTGGGATGAATGGTTGAGGTGCCTACTTAAAAAAATCAAAGCAGATGTGACTGTCAGGTCCTCCTATCACCTCTCAGTCCTTACCTGTTACAAGGTATGAGTATCACACCCAGATCTCTCACCCTGAAGTTGAGCTGCCCTCCTCCCAGCTGTCCTTCCTTATGTATTCCAACTGTGTTGGTTACCTGGTCTTTTTCATTTATCATGTACTTTCCTGTATTTTGGTCTGGTTCTCCACTCACCTTTCTCCTCTCTTCACACATCGCTCAGGGTAATGTCAAACCTAGACTATCCCAGAAGTTCCTGTGTCTTACTATGTTCTCTCTTCTACCTATAATAAACTTTCTACTCCAACATACCTAGCAATAGCCACATTCTTTTTCTTTTATTTTTCATTTTCATTGCGCTCTCAATAACTACTCCTTGCTTTCAAGTTAATGGCTACTTATTTCTTTAATAGTTGTTACTGTTTTGTCTTTGACTGAAGTTTGGCTGAAGGACTTCCCATCTGAGGTAGAGATGAATGCACTGCACACTGAGTGTGTAATGGAATGTGCAAAATAAATGACCTGTATCTTGGAAGATAAACAGGTGCCCTGGGAGAGTGGAAGATTGTATTTTGGAAAAAAAATTTTAAAAATTTCCAAGATGAGGGTGTTGCAGGATATTTGATCCCAGTGTGATCCCTTAGATTGTGAACTGTAAAATGCTATGCTTTGTTTGGTCTGGTTGAGCCCTAACACAAACCTTAATTCCAAGAACTTTCTGTTTATCGTAAACAGGTGATTATGGTGTAGTTCTGTCAGCCCTAGAATATACCTTTAATACAAAAGCTCTCTGTGCACAGGATTAAATAATGTTAACCCTAGGTCAAGAGGCAAAGCGAGAAACCAGCTGACAGGGATTAAAGAGTGAGTGGAAGTTTCAGCTGAAATGTATTTAAGACAGAGTGTAAAAGTAGAAGGAGTTTTAGATTGGTAGCTTTTGGGCTTTTTGAGCTTTGAGCTAGAAAGCCTTTGGCCTTGGGTTCTTTTGGCCTATCTTCCCCCCCCTGAGCTGTCATCTGAACTGGTGAGCTTTTGGAGCTTTTCCTCTTAGATGTGAGGTGAGTAGCAGGGTCAGATGTGTGCTTTATCTGACTTTCTGAACTAGCAGGTTTTCTCCCAGTACCTAGCTCCTGGGTCTGTATTGGTAAACTCAAACAATTGGGATTTTCATTTTTTATAACAACACTAGGGTTCTGTGAGCCCCTAGGGGTTGGGGCAAAGCTAGAATACCTCTGCTATCTGCATCATTTGATCTTTGATCAACTGGTAGAAGAGCTACTACTGTCCTGAGACTCAGCTGTATTGTCCAAGCTAATGAGGGAGTCTGCATGGGACTAGGAGTCAGGAACAACAGTGGGAGGTAGCTTATGGGTTTGTTCTGGGATTGTCCTCTGATGTAGCTGTAGGGAACTGTGAATGAGTCGCCAGAGCCCATGCCATGGTGAGTGTGGGGCCATTGTTCCCAGGCCAGGCAGAGCAGGTCTGCTGAGCTATTATAGCCTGACATGCTTTGACTGAGATGGGCTGTGGTTCAGACTCTGGTTTTGTTGTTTTCCATGTGGTGACCTCAGCAGAGATCTTTGTCCTCTGACCCTTCTTGAGTGTTGACTGTCCAGGAGGAGGGGACCCTGTGGCTTGGGCAATAGAAAGTTGTGGTGCTTATAGTATCACTATCTAGTGTGCACACCCAGGCATTGCTTTTGCTGTGCAGTGGATAGATAGATTTGAAAACTGAAAGTCTCATTTCTAGAAATGCCTCATGTTATATTCCACACATGGTTTTGTGTAACAAATTTTATAAATAGTTTTGAAACTGGTAAAAAAAAAAAAAAAAAAGTGGTGGTGGTCATCATTAAGCAACACTTTCTTATTTTTTTTTTTTTTATTTTTTTCACCTTTCAACTACCACCAGGCACAATGATGTGATTTAGGAAATTCAATTTCTGGGTTCAAAAGGATTTTCTGAGATGCAAAATTTTGTCAGTGTCAGGTGTGCCTGGTTTTAGGTAAGTGAATAGGGCAGATTACACATCTTGTGACATAATCCATGCTGCAAGAAACAGATACTAAATTATTCTCCAACATTTTTTGTGTGTGAGTGTTGGCAAGGCTGGGCTGTGCCTAAACTCACAAGTGGACATGAGGGACTGCAAGCCACAGCAATCTTTATGATCACCTCCATTTTCTAAGAGACTTCCAGAACAAAAGGACTCTCTGTAAAGGAGGTTAGTAGTAGCTGGAGGGTCAGAAATATAACAGTTTAGGTGTCATTTTATGTTTGTCTTGTAACAATTGTGGAATCTGTGTTTAATTAATTTGTATTAGTTAGAAAAAAGGTATCTCTGGTCCAGTGCACATTTTTCATACTACAGTTTCCTTATGTCTTTTCATGTAAACTTGACTATATTTTAGGCTTATGTTTTTGGCTTTTTTTCTTACCCCTCATTCTTTCACAAACACTGTACACATTCTTGATTATTGAAGTTTGTGGTAAGTACAGAAGTCACATCATGCCAGAAGATTATGAGATTTGTGACAATAGAATCATCCCTTATTTTTCTGTTTTTTCTTTGTTTCTTACCAGGTGGCTTTTCTGATATGAGATAGAGATTTTGGATTGTTCTTTAGCAATCACATAAATACAATTTGCAGTTATGTCTATAGAATGCAGAAGAGATAACATGAAGGTGAGTGATACCATTTGGCCAGTTTACTCCTCTTTTGACATTTTCTTTTGGTGATCTGTCATTTTCTTCAGAAATTTCATGTTTCCAGTGGTCTCCATATTCTTTAACTGGATGATTTTATTCTCCTGAAAAGATTAAATCAAAACCCTGCCCCATCCCTAATTCAGGGGTGAAGATTGTACCTTTTAGGCATGTGATATTTTTATAGGGCAAAATTTTTTTTGGAAATAGAAAAAGTATAATATCTCAATTAAAGTTAAAAAATCTTTGAAAGTTTACAAATATACCTTAAAGTGTATTTATTTCTAGATAATAAAGGGCATTCACTTTGATTTTCAGCCTGCCTTTTACAAGCAGCTTTTAAATAAAATCACTGTAAATCCTATGTGCCTGCCTCTGCCTCCCAGGTGGTATGTAAAAGGCATGTGCCTCCCAAATGCTGGGATTAGGGCTATGAACCACCAACACCCTGTCATTGTAACTCCTGAATTTAGAAAACAACTAATTAATAGAGAACTGCTTGTCTCTTCTGGGATTAAATGCATGGTCTATCACCACACTGCTCAAATATGTTATATTCACTCCAAATTATTCCAACTCAAACAAGTTTATACCTTTGAATTTACTTAAAACATTTTAAACCTCTTAACTGTTTTTAATATGAAACAACAAATGTATCTTTTTTTTTTATTTAAGAAAAAGAAAACTTTAGTCTTTATTAAGTTTTTTTGGACTGAATGACCACACTGTCTGATGAACAGTTACCTCTGCTTATTAAGGAGATCTCTACTATTCAAATCTAATCATTATCAATTTTGATAGGATCCACCATTTTTTTTTTCCTGTGGAAACATTTGGTTTTACCAGTGAAGACACAATTCAGTAGTTTCTCACTGTCTACTCCTTTTAGTTATTTTTACTTCTTTTTGTTCTAGAGTATTTAGGTGTGCTGTTAAGTTGCTACTAAGAGATCTTTCTGATTATTTTTTTCTAAATGTGCTCAGTGGTATGAACTGTCTTCTGGTCAACACTTCCATTGTGTACTATGAGTTTTGATATGTTGTGTATTCATTTCATTGACTTCTAGAAAGTCTTTAATTTCTTTTTTTATTTCAGTTTTGATCCATTTTTTATTCAATGGAATGTTGTTCAATTTCTATGAGTTTGTAAGCTTTCTATTGTTTTTGTTATTGGTGATGTGCTGCTTTAAACCTTAGTGGTCTGATAGGATGCAGGTTATTGCAAGTTTCTTATATCTTTTGAGACTTCCACTGTTCAAGTATATCATCAATTTTGGAGAACAATATATGAGTTGCTGAGAAGAGGGAACAATCTTTTGTGCTTGGGTGGATGTTCTGTAAACATCATTTGGGTGTATTTAGTTTTTGATGTTAGTTAGCTGGAGCATTTCTCTGTTCAGTTTGGTCAGGAGGACCTGTCCATTGGTGAGAGTGATATATTAAAGTCTTCCCCTATCAGTTTATGAGGGCTAGGATGTGATGCAAGCTGCAGAAAGGGTTTCTTTTATAACTTGGGTGCTCTTAGGTTTGGGGCATAGATGTTAAGTATTGAAATGTTATATTGCTGGATGTTTTTTTTTTTTTTTTTAATATGTCATGTCCTTTGCCATTTTTGATTAATTGTTTTTTGAAGTCTGTTTTTTAGATATTAAAATTGCTATACAAGCTTGATACTCTAGTCCATTTATTTGGAATATCTTTTCCAACCCTTTACCTTGAGATAATGTCTATCTTGATGTGAAGCTGTGTTTGATGTATTTAGAAGAAGGGTGGATTCTGTTTTATCATCCATTTTGTGAGCCTGTGTCTTTTTATTGGTGAATTTGGGTCAATGGTATTAAGAGATATCAACAAACAGTGATTGTAAATTTTTGGTGGTGGTGATTGTTTTAGCACCCTGTGTGGGGCTATATTTATAGATACATATTGTTTAAATTTGACCTTATCATAAAACATCTTATTTTCTCCATTTTCTGATTGAAAGTTTCTGGGCATAGTTAGTAATTTGTCTTGTTTTCTGTAGTTTTTTAGAGTCAGAAGCACTCTGTCTAAGCCCTTCAACTTCTAGCATTTTTACTGAGAATACAGGATTAATTTCAATAGATCTGCCTTTTTTTTTTATTTTTTGGTTGTTTTTGTTTTTTTGGTTTTGTCTGTTTGTTTGATTGTTTGGTTAGTTTGGTCTGTTTTGTTTTTTTATTTGTTTTTTTCTGTTGCAGCTTTTCATATTCTTTCTTTGTTCTGTATATTTAGAGTTTTGATTATTCTCTGGTAAGAGGACTTTCTTTTCTGGTCCATCTCTTTGGTATTTTGTATGCTTCTTGTGCCTTGATAGACATCTTCTTCTTTAGGTTAAGAAATTTTTCTTGTATGATTTTGTTGAAAATATCTTCTGGACCTTTGATCTCATCCTTCTTCTGCTAATCTGATTATTAGCATGTTTTGTCTTTTCATAATGTCCCAGAGTTCCTGGATGTTTTGTGGTAGTGAACTTTAAGGTTTAACATTTTCTTTGACACATGTATCTATGTCATCTTTTTTTTCTGTTTTATTTTTTACTGTTCTTTTATTTTCAGACATGATTGCTTTTTATAGCCTTTGCTGTCACTTTGTAGACCAGGCTGGCCTTGAATTCACAATAGTCCAGTGGTTTCTTCTTCCCTGAGTTCTGGTATTAAAAAGGTGTACAAACACACCTGTCTTCCATTTCGTCTATTTGTTTTCAGTGCATATATTTCTATCTTGATCTCTGTTTTGAGTACGAACCTTGCCTCTGTAGTTCCTTGTTGTAGTCTTTAAAGTTTTGATTTCCAGGATTTCCTAACTTTCTGTTTTTTTAAAAAAAATAAATTTCTTTTCTTTTTTTTGAGGCTGGAATTCTCTGTGTAACATTAGCTCTCTTTCACTTGCTTTTTAGACCAGGCCAGCCTCAATGTCACAGAGATCTATCTGCCTCTGCCTACTCAAGTGCTGGGATCAATGGTGTGCACCATCATGGCCAGCCTTTTTGTGCTTTCTTTATTGCTTCTATTTCCATATTTCCAAAATGTGTTTCATTCTGTCATTCTCCATTTGGGAGAGGCCTGGAGATCAGCTTCCAGATAGAGATTGGTGGTTCCATTTCTCTCAAAGGCAGCTAGACCACTTTAGGGCAACACCCATGTTCACTAGGCTGGAGTGAGAAAATAATTTTCCATTGACTGTTACAGGTAGCTAGCTCTTCTAGAATGAAATCACCAGTGGTAGTGGAAACTCTGGTGTTCCAGAGCCTATGATAATACCAAAGTCTTACTATTCTCAGTTAAGCTGCTGTGCCTTGCTTTGAAGACTTTCACCTCAGATGTACAGGTGAAAGTCCATGCTTTGTTGACTTGGTTGACTGGTGAGACCCAGATCCAGTGAGGCTTAGGCCCAGTGGGTCAGAGAGCAGGCCCAGAGGGGGATAAATGATGAATATCAGGGGCAATGATGGAAGGCTGCTGGTATCAGGTAGCATACAACCAGCCAGCATGCATGCACCCACAACTTGTTTATTTGAAGTCAGGGACTTATAAACCTTCTGCAGAGGGAAGGATTTTGAGGATAAATGTCTGATTTGCTGGGGTATAGGGGTCAAGGATACTTGGCTTACATATAGTGCTACCATGCCTCATTTTCCATGCAGTAGAATGGTTCCATCACAAGAAGGAGAACACAGTACTCAATTATCCTATATGTGGGGAAAAAAATCTCTGAGTACAGTTGAAAGTCACTGCTGAAGACTAAGATCCTTAGCAGGATAATCCATTCCTAGGAATGTGAGGCTCTTTATATGACCCAGGGTCATATAGATCAGGAGGCAGATTTTTAGGCCCTTCACTGAGAAAACAGAATTCACCATCACAGGCTGAATGTAAATAAGTGGCTATCCAGAGATGTCAGACTTCACCACAATCCTGCAAAGCCTCATATCCCTCAAATGTTTGTTGTTTCATGGCTTTATTTAAGGAATTTATTGGTTTCTTCCAATTGTTTGATTATGTTTTGCCTGGATTTCTGTATGGAATTTATTCATACCACATACCACAGCACATACTGAATATACAAACATAGCTGAGAGCACAAGAAAAAGATATTAAACAAATTACATGAACATGATATTGGTTGTTAAAGCAATTAGTGCAAAAAAGATGTTTAAGGGTATAATACAAACTCACTGTTTCTTTAAAATTCTGCTTTCTTCCACTTGGCTTGAGAAGTTTCCATTTTCTTACACTGATGCAGACATATATCCAGTCATCAGTCATAGAAAATAATATGGATTCCAAGTGATTCTATCAGATATCTTTTGCTTTATCATAAGAATATGAGATAATTTTAGTAGGCAAAATCATTTATCTAATATTGAAATATTTGTATGCTTTAATGGAATCTCTTCAATTGGAATAGCCCTCCACCTCCAATACATATTTTATTGTTGCCAAAGGAAATAACCAGATTGCACAAGTTGAGTAATGGCCAGTGATTTCTTTGATTTTTATTTTAACTATAATCCTATTGTATTTGCTTATAGGACTATGTTATATTTACAGGCCTATCTTTGTGTTTGCTTTTGACAGGGGTGCTATGTACATTATGTGATTTGACTAGTTATAATCTAAATATATTGTTTCTCTTGAAAGTCATAGACCTTTACATATTTTTGCCTTCTGAAAATTTATTATATTATGCCATACTTCCTTTAGTTTTTGTTGATTTGGAGACTTGATTTAGAGAAACAGTTTTAGTTTTCTCTTCTTGATCTTAAAGGCTTGCCTCTCCTCATTTCTTGGTATATCTGTGTTTTCAAGTTGTTGCAATCATCAATGTCTCGGTTTTTGCTTCTTAAGTGACTGATAGAATTAACACATTGTTTTGGGGTTTTTAAAACTTTCTCCTATATTGTTGTCTCTTTGTCCTTATTGGCTTCAGTTGTCAACATTTCAAAGCCTGCAGTCATCTGAAGGAATCTCAATAAATGGCATGCCCTCATCAGAGAAGTTGTTTGCTATATCTGTGAGAGATGGTGTTGATAGATGATTGATGTGGGAAGGCTCTTCTACTGAGAGATACAATATCCCTAAGCAAGTGGGCCTGGGCTGCATAAGATAACTGAGCATGAGACAGTGATAAAGCAAGAGACCAATCCAGGAAACATTTGCCCATGGCTTTTGCCTTAATTTTCTTCAAGCTTGACTTTCTATGCTAACCTCCCAAAGTGATGGACTGTGATCTGACAGTACCAAACTAAATGTGTAAGCCCATTCATGACTAGAGATGCTTTTAGTTAGGGGATTTAGTCACAACAACAAAGAAGCAAATTAGAACAAAAAGTTATGTTCAAAGAGTGATTTAACTGCTGGACAGAATCTTGGAATGTTCTCTTTTTAAGGACTGTGGAAAACATCAGGATTTAAGATGACAAAAGAATTACAAAGCTGTACACAGAGCTTCATCAGCTGTTCTGGTAGGACCTAGAAGATCAGAGTATTGAGAGTAATGCAGACAGAGGAAGTCCATGTCATAGGATTTCCGGGGACAATAGACTCTATGGAAAATTAAGCTAGAGGTCATTTGTGTGATATTTTAGTTGCAAATTATACTTATTCTGCCCATGCCTTGAAATTGAGTAAGGCAGAATTTAAAAATAGTGGGCTGGATGTCTTAGATGGAATATTGAATCTGTTGAATGGTTATTAGTGAGATGTTCAGGACCACAGTCAAAGAAAGAGACAAGTGGAGTATAAATAAATGTAAATTCTTTGGTTTGTAGAGAAAAGCAGAACTAGGTAGTTTCAGATGGCAGTCACATGCTGAAAGAGAGGCCAAAATTTTCAGGGAAAACCATCCAAGAGATGGTTCTAGCTCTGGATTTGAAGCCTAAGATGTTGTCCATAGAGTAATACTCCCTCTGGCTAATTCTTCTATTAATGGAAGGAGTAAGCAAAGTGATTCCTAGTGCCAGGAAGGAATTTCATATAAAAGCTGTTCCAAATGTGGTCCAACTGTGGCACAGTCCATCCCAATTTGTCCATCCAGATTTAGAATCCAACTTGACTGGCTCACCCATGTTCTGCTGGCTCTGGAAATAATAAAGATACAAAATTTAAAGTAATAGAGTCTTTCTTTGTGGTTTCAGTTCAGCACTGTGCCAGCCATTTGTGTTTGGCAGAGTCAGATCCTCAGTGAAGATACTGTAAAGGTTCACTGCATGAAGCAGTGAGGGTGAAGTCTGAATTGCATCTTGACACTACAATATGTTGAGATACCTAAGTTATGAGACACTTACAATAGAGTGCTGCCTGTAGGGAGTCGGAGTAACCAAACTTGGAGATGTATGAGACATTGCAGGGATAGGACTGTCTAAACCTTTTGTAACAGCAACAGGATTTGTTATTTCCCTTGCTAATCTTCTTTACTTGGTCCAGTCCTCCCCAACTATGTACACATTGCTCTATATTGGAATGGGAAGGGGTATTCTGTGCATATGTTGGAATAATGTAACTTGTTTCTGATGTTTCAAGACGTAGCAGCCAAGAGATTTTCTTGTGTGTTAAAGGAGACTTTGGACATTTGAACAGTGTATGAGCTATTTCAGAATTTTAGGATCATTGAAATTAGACCATATTTTCATCATCAGATGACAGTAAGCCTTTAGTAAATTTGTTCAGAATTATTTGATTGAATCAAAAGGCTCCCAGAGAAAATGATGTTTCTGTTTTTGATATTGAAGAAAAAGTTTCTGTGTAGCCTTGCCTGTCCTGAAAGCTTGTATATAGACCAGGCTGGTTTTGAACTTACAGCTCTAACTCCAGTCGAATGTTGGGCTTAAATTTAGGCCAACATGCCTGGCATCAACATTACCATTATTGGCTGCTGAGCCTGGAATATAGGGTTTTAGGTATTTTGTTTTAATATGTAAGCATAGGTTTTTGTGCTGATCTTCATCCACATATTGCATTTGAAATTTGGCAGGGAGTATATTTAATTTCTTAGGATGGTATTTATTCATGACACTAACACTATCTGAGCTTTCTGAGTCATTGAATTGTAGGTGTGTGACACTCTTCTTATCTTTTGTATTTGGTTTTTAATTTTATTTGTTTGCTTTATTCACATTTAATTTATTTTTAATTTAATTTATTTTTATAATTTATTCTCTGACATGAACTTGAATCTTTGATCACCTCCTTCTGGGTGGTGCAACCTTTCAAGGCCACAGAGGAAGATGATGCAGCCATCCTTGATGAGACCTGATAAGCTAGAAGGGAAGGAGTTCCTCCCCAATTAGGAGACTAGAGAAAGGGCATAGGGGCAGAAGAAGGAGGGTGGGTGGGACTGGGAGGAGATGAGAGAGGGGGCTATGGCAAGTATACAAAGTGAACACATTGTAATAAATAAATTAATTAAATTAAAAAATAATTTATCTACTTAACATCCCAATTGTAATCTTCCATTGTGTAGATGTACCACAATTTCTGTAAAGCAAATGTTCAGTTGAGAGACATGTAGGTTGTTTCCTGATTCCGGCTATTATGAATATTGATGCTATGAACATAGTTGAGCAATTATCTTTGTTGAATGGTAGAGCATCTCTTTAATATATGCCCAGGAATGGTGTAGCAGGGTCTTGAAGTAACACTATTTCCAATTGTCTGAGAAAGCATCAGATTGATTTCTAAAGTGGTTGTATAAGTTTGCACACCCACCAGCAATGGAGGAGTGTTCCTCTTTCTCCACATTCTCACTAGCTTGCTATTAAATTCAGGTTTTGACCTTAGCCATGATGGGTTTAAGATGGAATGTCATTTTCATTTCCATGATAACTACAGATATTGAGCATTTAATATCCACCATTTGATATTCCTCTGTGGAGAAATCTCTGTATAGTTCTGTACCCCAGTTTTAAATTGGATTATATGGATTATTGGAATTTAATTTCTTCAGCACTTTATATATATATTGTTTATTAGCTCTTTCAGTTGTATGTGGGGTTGGTGAAGAGTTTTTGCCAGGCTGTAGGTGGCCATTTTATTCTATTGACAGAGTTCTTTGCTTCATAGAAGCTTTTTGTTTCATGAGATCCTATTCATTAATTCTTGATCTTAGAACCAGTGTTCTTGGTGTTCTGTTGAGGAATTTATCATCTATGCCAATGAGATCAAGGCTCTTTCCCAGTTTTTCTTCTTACAGATTTAGTGTATCTGGTTTTATGTTGAGGTCATTGAACAACTTGGACTGTAGTTTGATGCAGGGTAGTATATATGGATCTATTTTCATTTTTCTACATGTAGACATCCAGTTAGACCAGCACCATTTGTTGAAGATGCTGTCATTTTTCCATTGCATGGTTTTGGCTTCTTTGTCAAAAATCAAGTGTCCATAGGTGTGTGGGTTTATTTATGGGTCTTCAATTCCATTCATCCACCATTCTGTTTTTATTTCAGTACCGTGCAGTTTTTTATTACTATTGATTTATAGTAGAGCTTGAGATCAGGGATGGTGATACATACTGAAGATCTGCTATAGTACAGGACTGTTTTAGCTATTCTGGCATTTTTATTTTTCCATATGAAGCTGAGAATTTTTTTTTTTTTCAAATTCCTTCAGGAATTGTTTTGATATTTTGATGGGAATATCATTTAATCTATAGATTGTTTTTGGTATGATAGCAATTTTTACTATGTTGATCCTTCTGACCCATCAGCATGAGAGATATTTCTATCTTCTGGTATCTTTTCAATTTCTTTCTTCAGAGGCTTAAAGTTGTTTGTTTGTTTTTTGTTTGTTTGTTTTTTCATGCAGGCTTTTCACTTGCTTTTTGAGGATAACTCAAGGTACATTATGTTTTTTTTTTTTTTTTTTTTTTTCCTGCCTATAGTGAAGGGTGTTGTTCTCCTAATTCTTTCTCAATCCATTTGTCTTTTGCATACAGGAGTGCTACTGATTTTTTTTTTTAGTTAACTTTATATCCAACCACTTTGATAAAGTTTTTTTCAACTGTAGGAGTTCCCTACAGCAGAATATTTGGGGTCAATTTTTATATACTGTCATATATGTGAATATAAATACTTTGACTTCTTCCTTATCAATTTGTATCCCCTTGATCTCCTTTAGTTGTCTTATTGTCCTAGATAAGACTTTGAGTACTGTAATGAAGAGATTTGGAGAGAGTATGTGGCCTTGTCTTGTCCCTGAGTTCAGTGGAATTGATTTAACTTTCTTTTCATTTAGTTTGATGTTAGCTATAGGATTGCTGTATATTGTCTTTACTATTTTTAGATCTGTGCCTCTGTCCCCAGTCTCTCCAAGACTTTAAACAAGAATAACTTGGATATTGTCAAATGATTTTTCAGCATCTAAGAAAAATGATCCTTTTTTTTTTTTTTCAATTTGTTTCATATGATGGATTAAGATTCCCTATATTGAACTATCCCTGCATGCCTGGGATGAAGCCTACTTGGTAATGGTGGATGATATCTTTGATATGTTCTTGGATTTGGTTTGCGATTATTTTATTCAGTATTTTTGCATCATTGTTCATAAAAGAGATTGGTCTGAAGTTCTCTTTCTTTTTGGGGGTCTTTCAGGATTTATCAAGGTGACTGTGGTCTTACAAAAGGAGTTTGGTCATGTTGCATCCATTTCTATTTTGTGGAATAATTTGAAGAATATCGATATTGACTCTTCTTTGAAGGTCTTGTAGAATTCTGCTCTGAAATCATCTCACTTTTTTTTTTTTTTTTTTTTTTTTTGGTTGCAAGTATTTAGATGGCTGCTTCTATTCCCTTAGGCAGTAAAAGACTATTTAATATCTTTACCTGATTTTGATTCAACTTTGGTAAGTGGAATCTAACAAGAGAATTGTATATTTTATTTAGATTTTTAAATTTTGCAGCATATAGGCTTTTGACATAAGATCTAATGGTTCTTTGGATTTTCTCAGTGTCTGTTATCTCTCTCTCTCTCTTCCTTTCAGACTGTTGATTTGGATAGTGTCTTTCTGCCATTTACTTAGTTTGACTAAGAGTTTGTCTATGTATTTGATTTTCTCAAAGAACTAGCTCTTGGTTTTGTTGATTCTTTGAATTATTCTCTTTGTTTTTAATTTATTGATTTCAGCCCTGAGTTTGGTTATTTCTAGTAGTCTACTCCTGTTGAGTGTGTTTGCTTCTTTTTTCTAGGGCTTGCAAGTGTGCCATTCAGTTGCTTGTATGGGATGTTTCCAATAGCTTATGAAGGCCTTTAGTGCTATTAAAAGTCCTCTTAGGACTGCTTTCATTGCAGTTTGGGTATGAGGTACCTTAATTTTCATTGAATTGTAGGAAGTTCTTTCTTTATTTCTTCCCTGACCTAGATTTCATTCAGTAGGGAGTTGTTCAGGTCCCATGTGTGTGTAGGCATTTTTTTATTTCTGTTATTATTGAGGTCCATCTTTAGTCCATCATAGTCTGTATCTTAATACAAGATATTATTTCAATCTTATTGTATCTGTTGAGACCTGGTTTGTGACCTACTGTATGTTCAGTTTTGGAGAAGGGTCAGTGAGGTGCTGAAAAAGATAGATTCTTTTCTGTTTGGGTTGTTTCTCTAGATATCTGTTAGGTTCATTTGATTCATGACCTCCATTTGTGTCATTATCTCTCAGTTTAAGTCCTTTTCCATTGCTCTGTCCCTTGATGATAGTGACATGTTGACCTCTCCCACTATTAATGTATGGTGATTGATATGTTCTTTAAGTTTTATTAATGTTTATTTTACAAATGTGGGTGTCCTTGTATTTGGGGCATTGTTGCTCAGAATACAGATGCCATCTTTGTGGAATTTTCTCTTGTTGAGTATGAAGTATTCTTCCTCATTTATTTATTTATTTTTTATTATTTATTTATTTATTTATTTATTTATTTTATTTAGGAGCAATAACTGATATCAGGCAATATTTTTAAAGTTTGAAACTATGTGATTTTTTCATAGTTTAAAAAAATCTTTCAACATTTTATTGTTTTCTTTTTAAATTTTTATTAATAACTGTTTATTCACTTTGTATCCCCCTGTACCTCCCTCCTTCCTCCCCTCCCAATCCCACCCTCCATATTTCCCACCCCTGTCCCTTTCCCAGTCCACTGATAGGGAGGTCCTCCTCCCCTTCACTCTGATCCTAGTCTATCAGGTCTCATTAGGAGTGGCTGCATTGTCTTCTTCTGTGGCCTGGCAAGGCTGATCCCCCCTCAATGGGAGGTGATCAAAGAGCAGGCCAATGAGTTCCTGTCAGAGACAGTTTCTGTCCCCATTATTATGAAGCACCCTTGGATACTGAACTGCCATAGGCTACCTTTTTGTGCAGGGGTTTCAGGCCATCTCCATGAGTGGTCCTAGGCTGGCATATCAGTTTCAAAATAGACCCCTGTGCCCAGAATTTTTGAACCTGTTACTGTCCTTGTGGAGCTCCTGTCCTCTCCAGGTTTACTATCTCCCAGTTCTTCCATAAGAGTCCCTGTACTCTGCTCAATGTTTGGCTATGAGTCTCAGCATATGCCTTGATACCCTGCATTGGTAGAGCCTTTCAAAGGCCCTCTGTGGTAGGCTTCTGTCCTATGTCCCTGTATTCTCCCTCATCTGATTCCATCCTCCTTGCCTTTCTGCATGGGGTTTCAGCATCTTAGCCAGCATACTCCTTCCTGATTAAGTTCCTTAGGTGTACAGATTTTAGTATTTTTATCCTATGTTTTTATATTCTATATCTACTTATGAGTGAGTATATACCCTGTGACTCTTTCTGTTTCTGGGATACCTCACTCAGGATGATCTTTTCTATTTCCCACCATTTACCTGCAAATTTCATGTTTTCCTTGTTTTTCATTGCTGAGTAATATTCCATCGTATAGATATACCACAATTTCTGTATCCATTCCTCAACTGAGGCCATCTGTGCTGTTTCAGCTTCTGGCTATTACAAATAAAACTACTACAAACATAGTTGAGCAGATGTCCTTGTTGTATACTTGAGCACCTTTTGGATATATGCTTAGGAGTGGTATAGCTGGATCTTGAGGTAGCGCTATTCCTACTTGTCTGAGAAAGTGTCAGGTTGATTTGTAAAGTGGTTGTATAAGTTTACATTCCCACCAGCAATGAAGGAGGGTTCCCCTTTCTCCAAATCCTATCCAGCATGAGTTGTCACTTGAGTTATTTGTCTCCGTCATTTTGATGGGTGTAAACTGAAATCTCAGGGTGGTTTTGTTTTGCATTTCCCTGATGACTAAGAATGTTGAACATTTCTTTAAGTGTTTCTCTGCCATTCTATATTCCTCTATTGAGAATTCTCTGTTTAGCTCTGTACCCAATTTTTTAATTTGGGTTACTTGATTTGTGGCTGTTTAACTTCTTGAAAAGTTTATAAATATTGGATATTAACCTTCTGTCAGATATAGGGTTGGTGAAGATCCTTTCCCAATCTGCAGGCAGTCATTTTGATTTGACAACAGTTTCCTTTGACTTATAGAAGTTTTTCAGTTTCATGAGGTCCCATTTATTGATTGTTGCTCTTAGAGCCTGTACTGTTGAAGTTCTCTTCAGGAAGTTGTCTCCTGTTCCAATGACCTCAAGATTCTTCCTCACTTTTTCTTCTAACAGAGTTAGTATGTCTGGTTTTATCCTGAGGTCTTTGATCCACCTGAACTTTAATTTTATGCAGAGTGATAAATATGGATCTTTTTGCATTTTCCTACATGTAGACATCCAGTTAGACCAGCACATTTTGTTGAAGATGCTATCTTTTTTCCATTGTATGGTTTTGGCATCTTTGTCAAAAATCAGGAGTCCATAGTGTGTGGGTGTATTTGTGAGACTTCTATCCAATTCTGTTGATCCACTACTTGGTGTCTATGGAAGTACCATGTAGTTCTTATTACTGTTGCTCTAATAGTACAGCTTGAGATCAGGGATGGAGATACTCCCAGAAGATCTTTTATTATGGAAGATTGTTTTAGCAATTCTGGGTTTCTTGTTATTCCATATGAATTTGGGAATTTTTCTTTCAAGGTCTGTACAGAATTTTGTTGGTAATTTAATGGGAATTACATTAAATCTGTAAATTGCGTTTGGTAAAAGGACCATTTTTACTATGTTAATCCTGCCAAGCCACGAGATGAGAGATCTTTCCATCTTCTGATATCTTCTTCTATTTCTTTCTTTAGAGACTTGAAATTTTTTCATACAAGTCTTTGACTTGCTTGGTTAGGGTCACATCAATATACTTTATGTCCTTTTTGACTATTGTGAAAGGTATTGTTTACCTAATTTCTTTTTCAGCACTTTTGTCTTTTGTATACAGGAGGGCTACTTATTTTTTGAGTTGATTTTGTATCCAGCCACATTGCTGAAAGTGTTTGTCAGCTTTAGGCATTCTCTGGTAGAATTTTTGGGGTCACTCAGGTATACTATCATATCATCTGCAAATAGTGATACTTTGACTTCTTCCTTTCCCATTTGTATTCCCTTGATCTTCTTTAATTGTCTTATTACTCTAGCAAGGACTTGAGAACTATGTTGAAGAGATATGGAGAGAGGGGCAGCTCTGCCTTGTCTCTGAATTTGGTGGGATTGCTTTAAGTTTCTCTCTGTTTAGCTTGATGTTGGTTATAGGATTGCTGTATATGACCTTTACTATGTTTAGGGTTGTGCCCTGTATCCCTGATCTCTCCAATACTTTAAACATGAATGGATGCTGGATTTTTTTCAAATGATTTTTTAGCAACTAAGGAGATTATCATGTGTTTATTTTTCTTTCAATTTGTTAATATGGTGGATCATATCGATAGATTTTTGTATATTGAACCACCCCTGCATACCTGGCCTGAAGCCTACTCGGTTGTAGTGGATGATATCTTTGATGTGTTTTTGTATTGGGTTTGCAAACTATTTTGTTGAGTATTTTTGCATCAATGTTCATAAGAGAGATTGGCCTGAAATTGTGTTTATACTAGGGTATCCAGTGCTGCTTGCTCCTGATAATTGGGTTCTGGAGATGCCATATTGCTTTGTCTTTTGTTGGTTGAGCTTTTACACTGGCCTCTACCCATTGGGATATCTTAGGTGTTGGGTGTTAGTTTCTGGTACTTCCTGGAATCCTGTGGTGGGTCAAATCCCTTGGCAGGAAGATGATTTTTTCCCAAAGGAGCTCTCCTCCATTTTTTAGGTATGGTCACTGAATGGCAGGTGTTTTTCAGGAATTGCCACAGCTCATCTCAGGTGTACAGACCTGAGTAGTAATTGTTGCCTTTGTTAGTAAAAGGAGCTATCCTCTCACCCAGAGAAGTTCTGGAGACAGCTGCCCTGCTGCTGGGTTTCTTGATGTAAATTTAGTGAGCTGCTGCTGTAACCTGGGTGCCTTCTGGTTTGGTCAGTTTAGTTAGGGAAAACTGGTTGTCCTTTGGAGCAGTATCTGGGGTTGATCTCAGGGAACCCAGGCTTCTGTAGGTTTGAGTTTGGAGCTCTATGCCCCAGTAGCCAAGTGGTAATCAGTGGCAGGTGAGCACCACTTTCATGTGTACAGCAGGAGGCTAGAGCCTGGAGCCTGTGGATAACCAGAAACTTTTCTGGAGCTAGGTGTCCTGAGGTAGGGCCAGATATTTTCCCCCACCATTGGGTTTTCTCCCAACAGGAAGACTCAGTTTGTGGTGTTTGTTTGGGTGGTGTGTAGAATGTGTAGGCACTTGCCATTGATGGCTCCAAGCTGGTGACTGGGAAAGAACCTGAGAACTTTTCCAAAAATGTTCCTGTGTATGGTGGATGTAGTGTGTGTGGGGAGAGTTGGCTGAGTTCTCTAAGCTGGGACCTGCTGTTTCCCTGTCTGTGGGGTTTTTTTCCAGACAGGGAAACAGCCTCTAGTGTCCTGGGGCACACAGTTTTGTGATGGAGAGTAAGGCATGCAGGCCTAGCAGCTGAGGCCCACTCAGGTCTGGCGGCTGTGCACCCATCGGTCTGCAGAACCTTTCCAGGGATAAAATGGTTGATCTGACGTCAGTCCTGCTTTCTTCCCTATTTTTTTTTTTTTCCTAGAGTGGGGCTCCCAGTCTATGGTGCCCTGGAGAACATAATTTAGTCTGGAAAGTTTATCAGGACACAAAGGTGTATCCTGGGACCTGGGATATCTTCCGGGTTCTTGCTGAGTGACCTGAGAGTGGACCTGACTGACTCCCACACCGTGGAGTTTCCTCTCACCTGGGAAACAGGATCTCTGTTGTTTTAGGGCCCAGAGTTCAGTCTTTTAGTTGCTGTACCAACATTGCTGTCCTACTCCTCAGACCCAATGTCCTCCTGGCACTGCCCTCTTGGATTCCCCCCTTCCTCATCCCTTTCAAATAATTTTGGTTGAAAGTCTATTTTATTAGATATTAGAATAGCTACTCCTGCTTGTTTTCTTGGGTCTATTTGCTTGAAAACCTTATTCCTGCTGCAACATCCCAGGAACTTTCCCAGAGATTAGCTGGGTGCTCTGAGGTTGAACATAAATGTATTGTTTCCCTCATCATTGGTTTCTTCTTACATTTGAAACACAGTCAGTTGGGACCAACAGATCCAACTATTTGTCACCATGCAGTCTCTGCTACCCAGCTTATCAGACACAGTATGCAATCAGTCCAACCCATCTGGGATCTATTTTTAATTTTTACTGAATATGAGTATTTTGATTGTATGCATGAATATGCACCTCTTGTGTGCCTAATCCTCACAGTAGTCTGAAGATGTCTTCAGAACTGATGAACTTATAGCAATTGATAGTAGTGGGTCCCAGGTAATCACAGACAATTGAGCCCAGTTATTTGAAAGAGCAGCAAGAAATCCTCACTGCTAAGCCATCTCTTCTGTTTTATGTTGCTTATTTATGATCAGCAATTACATTGTTAATATTTTCATCTTTCCATTTTTACCTGTTTAAACGTGCATTCCCTTTTAGTAAGATATCATTAATGTTGCAGTTTAAGCTGGGGCAGTTCAGATTTCTGGAAAATAAATATAAAACAGGAGTGAATGTACAATTCCTTGTAGAAGCTTCAGTAAAGACCTCTGAGTTCTTTCAATATTTTGTGTTTGTTTGATTGACTTTTAGAGGAGGCTCTGTCTTACTATATAGGTCTGGCTGTCCTAGAACTCTTTGAAAAGATAATGCTGACATACAGTTCAATAAGATACACCTGCGTCTGCCTCCTGAGTGATGGAATTTAAGGCATGACAGAATACACCCAGCTTGTCCACCATTTTTTTGTAGTTAGTAACTGTTAATAAATTTCTCTGATCTGTACTTAGTATTGTTCATCTGTTAATTTCTCTCTCTCTGTGTCTCTGTCTCTATGTCTCTGTCTCTCTATTTCACACTCTTCTCTCTGTTTGTCTTTGTCCACATTAATTGCCATGCCTTTTCCAAAGCTATATACTCTTCAAAAAGTTCAGATATGATACAGTTAAAACTTGTTATTCCATTTTCTTCTAAAATGACTTAGTGATAACATTAACACTTCTTTTTTAATAGAAAAGTTTTAATCTTTATTTTTAATCTAGAAACTACATTATTTAGTAAGGAGGATATACAAAACAATGATCAAAGAATAATCATGTGTTCTAATCCTTTTCTTTTGTCTTGTCACTCAGAAATATGGTGTTATTGGCTATGATTATTGTTGCTTGCCACTCACATTATTTTTATCCATGTATTCACTGTAGTCCACTTTCCCTTCCACAAATATATGAGCCCCCCCTCTTCACATACTGATATGCCACATCCTTGAGCCCTGGTCAAAACATAATATTCAGTACCATGTTGTCTTTTGACTGATGTTACCCATCTCTTCAGTGTCCCCTGAACAACACATCTCATTTGTTGCTATATAAAATACCATGACTGTGTTTTGTCCTTCCACTTGTATCATGACACGGTCCTGACCTACTCACCCAAGTAACTGAAGATGATTCATAGATTGCTCAAGAACCCAACTAATGGCTACTTTATATTCATGTCTTACAAACTGATGAAACACAGGTTTTGAAGCACGCCTTTTTTTTTTTTTTTTCAATCTAACCTTTAGGCTTTTTCATCTCCCCTACTTTACATCACACACAGCACCCAACTGTATAACATTCGCACTTCTGTGTTAGAAAATAAATTGAAGAAGCAGTAGAATTATATGATTATATTGACAATGAAGTATAAATTATATTGTTGCCACTGTTTCTGTTGTACAAATGTATGGCATATTTTAGAATTCGGTGACCTTCAATGATGTGCATGTGAAATTCAGCCAAGAAGAGTGGGCCTTGCTGGAACCTTCCCAGAAGCAACTCTACAAAGATGTGATGGTAGAGACCTGTGAAAATCTCACTGCTATAGGTAAGACTGCAATTTTGTTTTCACTTTAAAAAAAGAGACTTTTACTTTGTTATTGATCCTCTTCTGTAATTCCAATTGAGAATGAGAAGGAATGAGGTAAATAAATCAGGCATGATTCTAAGGGTCACAGAAGATAGTGATTTAAGTTTTGCCTTAATAATAACATGATATTTCCAATAATATATATTTTCTCGTACTATATTTTAGGTTACAATTGGGATGACCATAATATTGAAGAACATTTTCAAAGTTCTACAAGTAATAAAAGGTAACTTTAGTGCATGTTGATACAGATATAAATCTTAAATTTTAATGTGTCCTGGAAGTTTGTTTTTGTTTGTTTGTTTGTTTGTTTGTTTATTGGCTGCTTTTTATTTTCTGTTTTTGAATATAGTTTTTTTTTTTTTTTTTTCTGGGTATCTGTGACTTTCTTAGACTTGCTTGTTAGACCAGCCTGACCTCAAAATCACACAGATCTGCCTGCTTCTGCCTCCACAAGTGCTGGAATTGAAGGCATGTACCAGCACACATGGCTGTGTCCTGGAAGTTTTAAAGAAAAGCAACAGTGTAAAAACAGCATTGCTTTAAGTGTACTGATGATCATTAAAATCTCATAATTCCATGTACTTCAATGTCAGGTATCTGATTTGTGTTTTTAAAGGCACTCCCTAAGATAGAAGAAAATAAAATAATATTGTAACAAAAATACCATTTGAATCATATGGACATTACAGCTACTGACTTGAACTGCCAATCTTTTAATCTCATTCTATCTACTCAGATATTGTAAGAGGTATACACATTGAATTGTTGATCAGTATGTGTCCAAAACCTTCTAATAAGCAAAAAATTACATAGTAGAAACAGTGTTACTAATTTTCATGCAGTAACATTGTAAAGTTTAGTGAAAGGAGCAGCTTATGAGAATCAAGAATATTGTTGTGGAGAAAACTTAATCCCTATATGACATTTCTATGATGAACAAAAAGAAAATGTTAATTCAATGTGGGAATCTTTATTATTTTTGTAAATTAAACTGGTATATCATATGTCAAAATGTTTATAAGACACATGAGCATAGGGATATTGAAAGAAACAGTGTCCCTGTTTTTCTCCAAGAACAATTGATTTGGTAGTAGTCCCCACTGTGAGTAAATTTTCTGAATGTGATAAATGGTTACTGTTAATTGGTTTTGCAACTTCACTGAGAATTCATCAGCAAACTCATATTGTTGAAAATACCTATGAATACTAGGAATTTGGAACTTCTCCTTGTCTTGGCTCACTTTGTAAATGAAGTATCATTCATACAGTACAAAAATTTGTGAATGGGATTGTTGTGGTAAAACTCTGAATTCTTACAATAGTCTTCATATATAGGAGAAAACCTCTTATAGAAAAATGATGCTATAAAAGTGATCCACATAACAAATGCTCTTACCAATCACAGGGATCTTCAAAAATACCCATAATGAAGGGGAATACTGTGAATGTAAATAAAGTGATAAAAGTTTAAATTTTGATTCTTCTTTACCATTAGATCAAATTATGAAATTAATTCATATAGATAAATATATTTATTAGTGTAATGAAATGACTGTGGTAAATCTTTCACATGTGCCAATTTTCTTTTCAGGCATGAAAGCAGTCATACTGAGAGAAAACCTTTAAATGCACTCTATGTGGGAAAGCCTTCCCCTATATCACTGTTCTACATATGGCATAAAAGAACACACACTGGAGAGAAGCCTTACAAATGTAATCAATGTGGTAAAGCCTTTGCAAAAAGCAGTCAGCTCATACGGCATAAAAGAACACATACTGAGAGCCTTATGAATGTAACCAGTGTGGTAAAGCCTTTGCAGAAAACAGTACTCTCTTAAACCATAAAAGAACACACACTGAGAGAAACCTTATGAATGTAATGAGTGTGGTAAAGCCTTTGCAAAAAACAGTAATCTCTTAAGTCATAAAAGAACACACACTGAGAGAAACCGTTATGAATGTAACCAGTGTGGCAAAGCCTTGCAAAAACAGTAATCTCTTAATCCATAAAAGAACACACACTGGAGAGAAACCTTATGAATGTAATGAGTGTGGCAAAGCCTTTGCAAAAAACAGTCATCTCATAAGCCATAAAAGAACACACACTGGTGAGAAACCTTATGAATGTAATGAGTGTGGCAAAGCCTTTGCACAAAACAGTCATCTCATAAGCCATAAAAGAACACACACTGGAGAGAAACGTTATGAATGTAACCAGTGTGGCAAAGCCTTTGCAAAAAACAGTCATCTCTTAAGCCATAAAAGAAACACACTGGAGAGAAACCTTATGAATGTAATGAGTGTGGTAAAGCCTTTGCACAAAACAGTGCTCTCTTAAGCCATAAAAGAACACACACTGAGAGAAACGTTATGAATGTAACCAGTGTGGTAAAAGCTTTGCACAAAACAGTCATCTCATAAGCCATAAAAGAACACACACTGAGAGAAACCTTATGAATGTAACCATTGTGGTAAAGCCTTTGCAGAAAACAGTACTCTCTTAAGCCATAAAAGAACACACAATGGAAAGAAACCTTATGAATATACCCAACGGATAAAGCCTTTGCATAGCAGAGTAGTCTCCAAAAACAGGAAAAGACACACAGTGGAGAGAAGCCTTGTGAGTGTAATTAGTGTGATAAATCCTTTGCATGTAACAATCATCTCCTAAGACAACAATACATTCTGAGGGAAACCATATGAATATAACTATGTGGCAAAGCCTTTGCACATAACATCTCCTAATACATAAAATAACACATACTGGAAAGATGCCTGACTGTAACCAATATGAAAAAACTTTTGGACTTCAGAATAATCTCCACACTCATGAAAGAAATCCTAATGGACAGAAAGCCTGTGAGTGTTTTTAACATGGTGAAACCATTCCACATTTGTATAATCTTCATCATCATGAAAGGATTCATAATAGAGGAAAAACTTATGAATGTGTTAAAATGGTGAGACCTTGCACAAATCCAGAGTCATCCTCAACATAAAAGTATCCTTACTGGAGAGGAATTCTGTGAGTATAAGCAAGGTGGAAAGGTCATTGTGTACTTTGGTCCACTGAGATACAACAGAACTGTAAAACTAGCTCAATGGAAATGACCTCCCTTTTCTGAAGGGGAAACGGGATAGGGGCAATAGGAATGGAGGGTAGTCATGGGCAGAGAAGGGAGGGGATTACTATTAAAATTTAAAGTAAATAAACTTATTTTTAAAAAGAATACAATGAATGGTGAATATCAATTACATGCAACAGTATTATATAATGTGTTTACGGAAGACTTATTGATAATCCTGATTGTCAACATTTACTATTTTCAGTTGCCTCACTTTACACAAGAAACTTTTAGTCCAGTGGATGAATATGTAGGGGATGGTGAACTAACACCAGCCAGGAAGTTCTCTGAGAGTAACACAACAGTGGTAGCCTGTAGAATTTTCTTTGTGTACACATACCTATTGTTCCAGGGGTACTATTGAAAAACATCACAACCCACACTGAATTTTGAGATATGAGGGAGAAGGCTTTCTTTTCCATGTATGAACCTGCTTCTGGAGTAGATGTGTAACCATATCAAGGGTGAGTTTTCTCTGCCTGACTTCATCTAGAGAGTGTCTTTAGACATCAACACCACCAATCAAATTTGATAGATGGCCTTTGACACAGATCACTGATAACTCTCCCCTCCCTTCAAATATAGGATAATTTGGATCTGTGTCCTTGTTCTTATTCATATAATAGGAATGTGCTGTTTAATGCAAATCAGGCATCCTTAAATTATCTAGCATTAAACAATTATTCTCACACCTATGCTTGGAGCATCCCAGGCACTCCCCAAGGGATATAAGCCACTGTTTTCTGTTTTCTGGAATTAAAGTTGAACCTACTTTCTAAGGTGGTTCCCAGAGTGGCTGACCACAGTTATGCTTGCGGGCTTTCCAAGCTTTATGCTAATCATCTTCTGCCCCTTATGCCTTCCTGGGCTGGTGGGAAACAGCCCTCCTGGCAGCAAGAGAATCACATTCTCTGAAATGCCTGTGATAAAATGTTTCAGACATCATAGCATTTCAAATTTCACACGTTTCTGAATGTGAGATGATCAATCAACAGTGTCTTGGAGTAGGACTCTTTAAAATGAGTTATACTTAGTGTTTTATTCACAGTAAGGTTGCAGGCAAGCTTCATGGTATGAAATCTTCTGAGGTGAGTACAGTGGCCTATGGAAAAGAAATAAGAGCAGAAATTTTATTTCTCTGTTTTTAATAGCTGAGTACTGTTCTGATAATGTATGGGTGGATGGCAGAGGAGAGGAACCCTTTTGAGTGGTCTAGGGAAAGGGGATGGGGAAGATGGAGGGAGGGTAGGACCAGTAGGAGTTGAGGGAGTGACCTTCAATCATCATATATAATGAATAAATTGTGAAAAATAAAAACAATTAATAAAATAAAACATAGTAAGAAAAACAAAACAAAAAGCAAAAAATTGAGTCTAGTTTGGGTAACTGCCCTCCCTCAAAGAAAGAAGATATATAGAAAGAAAAGAAAAACATAATCTTTGTCTTTGTCACCTTTCTTCCCTGTGAGCTCACTTGATAATCATTATCCAATGGAGACCATGCTTCTCTCTCTGAAGTTTAGGTTACCATAGAAGTAGGATTCATACCTGGAACTAATGGCAGATGTTCCTAGTTAACATATCAAATCAAATCTACCTGCCATTTTCTCCCAGCAATCCTTCAGTCCTTCCATGTTATCTGTTCCTCCAGGATACTATAGCCCATGAAATGCCCTGAATTCTCCTTCCCAGGGCCTGAGCTAACCTTACTCCCCCAACTATATATAGGCAAACTATTTTGGCTACCTGGTCTTGTCAAGAGCCATGCAGGAGCAACAGCATAACAGCTGTAGAACTCATGGAATATGGCTCTCCTGTTAGCATAGTCATGATGAGTTTGTCTTGGAGAAGCATAATCCCAAGAACTGCTTTTCCTTAGGACTTTGAACTCTTATGTAGCATATCTCTGCTTGTTGCCCTTATGATGCCCATATTCCTCAAAACATGAGGAGGATGAAAACTGTAAGGAGGCTTCTAGCTCATCACTGGGCAATATCACTGGCATTTAAAATTAACAATGCTCGATCTCTTTTTACATGTTTACTGGAGCAGATTAATGAATTAACCAGTGTCCTTGAAAGGAGCCATAGATGTAGATTGTTAGCAATGACCATTATACTTAGAAAGAATTTGGAAAAATAGATTGTTTAACAAGGTCAGGGAAGATATTTGTGCTAATGGCTCTGATGTAAAAAATCTTAAAGAACAGTTTAAAGTTAAGAAAAATACACTGTTAATAGAAAAGCCATGGATATTTTAAGGTTGGTGAGCTGAAACAATATCCCAAGGTAGCATTGGCTGTCTGGACACCTCAAACTGGGTCTAAAACTGAGACAGCAGTTGATTCCCTATATTTGTTTTTCCCTCTGCTTCTTGAAATGATTTAATAAAAATGATTAATAAGTAGATGCACACCCCTTTAAGATTTAAAGTACAGTTGCCAGTACCATGCCATTTTTTTATTACTGTAGCTCTATCCTACTACTTAAGATCTTGGATAAAGATACCTCCAGAAAATCTTTTATTGTACAGGCATTTTTTTTTAATCAATTCTGGGGTTTTTGTTTTTTTCCATATGTAACTGAGAATTGTTCTTTCAAGGTCTGTAATGAATTGTGCTGGTATTTTGATTGGAATTGCATTGAGTCTTTAGATTTCACTTTTGATAGGGTGGCATTTTATCCTATGTTAATCCTACCAATCCTGGAGTATGGGAGATCTTCTGATATTTTCCTTGAAGTTTTTTTTTCATACAAGTCATTCACTTGCTTGATTACAGTCACACCAAGGTACTTTTTATTTGTGACTTTTGTAAAGGGTTTTGTTTCCATAATTTCTTTCTGAGCCCATTTGTCTTCTGTATACAGGAGGGCTTCAGATTTTTTAATTTAATTTTGTATTCAGTCATTTTGCTGAAGTTGTTTATCAGCTGTAGGAGTTCCCTGGTTGAATTTTTAGTGTTATTAATGTATACTATCACATCATCTGCAACACAAGCTGGACTGGATGTGGAGAAAAGTGAACCCTCCTCCATTGCTGGTGGGAATATGAACTTGTACAACCACTTTGGAAATCAATCTGGTGCTTTCTCAGAAAATGTGTATAGTGCTACTAGAATATTCAGTTATACCAACCCTGGGCATATATTCAGAAGATTATCAACCATACAACAAGGAAATTTGCTCAACTATACTCATAACAGCTTTATTGACAATAGCCAGAATCTGGAAACAACTTATATGTCCCCAAACCGAGGAATAGACACAGAAATTGTGGCACATTTATACAATGCAATACTATTCAGCAATTAAAAACAAGGAAATCAGCAGGGAAGTGGATGCAACTAGAAAAGATCACTCTGAGTGAGGTATCCAGAAGCAGAAAGACACTCATGGTATATACTCACTTATATGTGAATATTAGCCATATAATATAGGATTAAAAATACTAAAAGCTTGAATCCTAAAGGATCTAAACAACAGGAAGAACCCTAAGGAAGATGCTTAATCCTCATTCAGAAGGGCAAATGGGATAGACATCGGTAATGGGGGAAGATAGGGAACAGGGCACAAACTACCACAGAGGGCCTCTGAAAGAATCTACATAGCAGGGTATTGAAGCAGATGGTTAAACTCATAGCCAAATTTTGTGCAGTAAGCATGGATTAATATGGAAGATTTAGGAGGTAGAAAGACCTGGATGTGAGAGGCCCTCCACAAGGAGGACAATTGAGCCAAAAAATATGGGCTCTGAGGGTCCTGTTCCAACCAAGGACTATGCATAAAGAACACCTGCTCAGATGTAACTCATAAGTATCTCAGTTTCCCTGAGAGTTCCCTATTAAGGGTAACAGTGGCTGTCTCTGACATGAACTCAGTGGCAGGCTCCTGGAATGTGCAGCCTTGCCAGGTCACAGAGGAAGACGGTGCAGCCATTCTTGGTAAGACTTGATAAGATAGGCTAGGCTAAGATAGTAGGGAAGTAGGACTTCCCCTATCAGTTGACTAGGAGAGGGGCATAGGGGTAGAAGAGGGAGGTAGGTTGTAACTGGTGGAAGATGAAGGAGGGGCTTACAGCCAGAAAACAAAGTGACTAAATTTAATAATCAATAAAAAAAAAAAAAAAAATTTTTTTTTTTTTTTCCTGAAATGGTTGGACTCAGGCAACTGTCTCTTAAAAACAACTAGAAAGAATAGTACTTCATCTCTTCACATTTTTCCTTTATCCTGTAATACTATATATAATAAATACCCTTGATAAAATTCAGTGGTTTGTTATATATTCCTAGTATTATAATATTATAAAATATTTTACAAATCAAATTTTGATATGTTAAGTGTGTAAAAATAGTTTATGAAAAAGTGGCTTGAATTTTCAAAAGAGCAAAGAATGATTACTCAAAACTCAGGAGAGTGAAAATGGAAGGAAAATTGAAGGAAGAATAAATAATATATAAATAAATTAATATCTCTTACACAGTAATTATAACATTTTGGTTTTTGAGATTTAAAAAATATACACAGAATATTTCTCAAGTAAACAGTGTAAGCTATTATTAATAGCTCTTATGCAAGCACCCCAAAGTATTTCTTTATATTATTCCTCTTGTCACTGAAATGTGTTCTTTGACAAGTCATGCCACTACACCGTGATGTTCAGGCTCTAATACTGACTATTCAATTCTTATTTCAGAGCACTGACTGCTTTTAGCCAAATTAGGACTGAAGTCAGACAATGTTTGATTTCTGTGTCTAACTCAGGTCATAACTTTTGATGATACATTTTGAGTTCATCCACAATTTCAAAGTAAAATGATTGCCTTTCTTGAAATGTTAAATGTTCTCTCTCCTCTCTCATACACACACACACACACACACACACACACACACACACACACACACACGCACAGGCATGATACATGTAATAGCAGTTATTGGCAACCCAAGACTTGAAATTGAAAGAGACAAAAGAGGGATATATGAGAGATTTTGTAGGTAGGACAGAGAAACGAGAAATAATGTTATATTAAAAATCTCAAAAAACAAAAGTACATGTTTTCCATGAATAAAAAAATTGAATAATATTATATTTTGCACTCATGTGATTCAGGACAATCAAGTCCATTCTATCTTAGCACATGGTAAGCTTTGCTTCAGTAAACATGAGTGTAGATGTGTGCTGGACCAGTCCAAGTCATCTGTTGCATATCCTCATTCAGTGTGTACAGTACATACTCTCTTTTAAATTGACTCAAGGATTTTAGTATTTTTTTGTGTGAACTTTAAAAAATAACGTTCCACTAAACTTCTTTTTTGGTCCACTTTCTTCTACTGTCTCCTTTCATCCTTTTACACAGAGATGCTGTCCAACCTGGTTGGTAAAGAGTGTTCTGTAGATGCAGCAGAAGAATGGACATTGTTGTCTAGTCCATTCTGTTAGTTCCCGTCTTTCTGTTCGAGAATTGAAAATCCAAGTTTAGAGTTTTCAATGAGCAATGTTTATTATTTCCCTTTATTTTGTAGTTATGGTGTGGGGTTTTTGCCTTCTGATTTGAAGCTTGGGATTATTCATTCTTTTTGTTGTCTTGGGTATGGTTAACACTTTAGATTGGAGTGTTCCATTGATTGGCTTCTGTAGTGAAGATTTACAGAGGTATTACTCATATTTGGTTTTATTATGCAATATATCTTTATTCATCATTTATTATTTAAAGTTTACTGGATATAGGAATAAGGGTCCCTTAAAGATTATATATAATTTGTCTCAGCCATTCTAGGTTTAGAATCTCTCTTGAGAGATTAAGAGTTACTCTAAAGAGCCTGAATTTATATGCAACTTAGTATTTTCAACTTGCAACTTTTAATATCCCTTCTTTGTTTAATATACTTTTCTTTACATTTAATGTTTTGATTTTATGTGCTGAGCACAATTTCTTTTCTGGTATACTTTAATTGTTGTTCTATATACTTTTTGTACTTTTATAGGCAACCCTTTCTTAATTAGGTTAAGGATACATTCTTCTATTATTTTGCTGAAAATATTTTCTAGGATTTTGATGTGAGTTTTGTCTTCTTTTTCTATTTTTATTATTTATAAATTACTTTTTTGCACTTTTTAGATTTTCTGGATCTTTTGTGCATAGCTATTTAACATTTCTTTTGAAACAATTTCTTCTTCTTCTTCTTCTTCTTCTTCTTCTTCTTCTTCTTCTTCTTCTTCTTCTTCTTCTTCATCTTCCTCCTCCTCCTGCTTTTCTTATTTCTCCGAATCTTTCTTCTTCTTTTTCTTTCTCTTCATTCTCCTCCTTCTCCTTTTTTTCTTTTAAAAATAGTCACTTTACTTATATGTTCATCCGGATTAAAGTTTTCCCTTCCTCTAATCCTGGCAACTCTTTCCCATCTCCCCTTCTATCCTGTCTAAATTCACCCTCATATTAAAAAAAAGGAGGGATATAATTGATAATAAGAAAATAAAATAGCAAAAAGACAAAAGCAAACACATCTGAGTAGGAAAAAAAAACAAAAAACAAAAAGAGACCAAGTTGGGAAATGATGCAGACTTGTTCATACATGCAGGAATCTCATAAAATATTAAACTTGAAACAATGGTATACACACAGAGGACATGTAGCTATAAAAATAGAAAAAAAATCTTTAGCAAATTAAAATGAGAACTATGATGAAAACATTTTAAATCAATGCCAGAATTCTAGTCCATAAGAATCCAAACTTGCCAGTGAGGGAAATTTTTGGCCATCTATCTTTTGGAATGTACTCTTAAATGTACAATTAAGAGTAGTCCCTTGGAGAAAATTAGTGTCCCTTGGAGAAAACTACATTTTCATTTGCAAGCACTTATCAGTTAGAGATAGGGCTAGGGAGAGAACACTAAAGGCCTTGTGCATGCTGCCTCAGTCTATCACAGTTTATCTATTCTTCAGTCCTCTTAATTTATAGTGCTTTGTTCTTTGATATGCTCTATCCTTCCTGGCTCTTACACTCTTCTGGCTGAATTACTGAAGAGCCTAAAGGGCATATTCTGATGTCTCAAGTCAAACTATAGATTGGTTATTTACTCCAATAACTCTTGCACTAATATGTCTTACATGTAGGACATTGTTATAGTTCAAAAGTTTGGTAGCTAGGTTAGTCTTTATATTTCTCCTCTTGTAGTTGCAGAGTACTTCCCATATCAAAGTTGCTAGAATGTAAGTGTGAAGGTTCTATGTAGGCACAAGCTCTATTTATCTATGCTCCATGTAAGTGTAAGTGTTGTCTCCAGCAAGAGGGCATTGCAGTCAATTCATGGAGAGCAGCCTATAGTCTTGGCAAAAGCCTGTATTGTTTTGGCATTACGATCACACTACTTTGGCCAATACCTCAGTTAAATATAAACTATTACCAGTACTGGATGCTTTCTTTAGTGACAAGAGATTTCCAGTGGGACTTTCTTCTTGTGTGGTGATTTCATTTATATTGGCTTCTTATATGTATATATTTTAGAAAGTTTCTATTGCATTAGGTTTCCACTGTACCAAACAAATGACCCTTAATTTTACCTGTCTTTTTTCATGTTACCTTTTCATTGCCCTCTTCCTTTCCCAATCCCCTTCAATTCTATCTTTTTAGCCCACCTTCCACTTGTACCAAGTATTTTATTTCCCTTTCCTATGGAGAAATCTCTGCCTCCCCTAAGCTCCAGTTCTTAATCTGTATGTATCCCCTGTGGTATTATGTTCAGTTGCTTCCATATCATACATCTTGCAACTAATATATATGTAAAGCAAATACATACCCTATTTCTCTTTTGGGGTCTAGGTTCTCTCACTCTCAGTTACCTGCAAATGTGCATTTACCTTCATGTTTCATGATTTGATTTTTAAATGTCTGAGTAATATTTGATTATGTAAATGTACTACTACTATAAGAAAAAAATAGAAAAACACTGGAAAGCTAGAAATACACACTGTAAAAACAGATAAAATCTTCAACAATGATGTTGACCAAACTAGATGTCTATATGTAGAAACATAGAAATAGTTCTTATTTTCACATGAAGTCACCTCCAAATGGATTAAAACCTCAGCAAAGTTTATATACAGTTAAAGTCTTGAAGTCAGCACAGCTATTTGACAAAGATCCAGTATAGCTGAGTTTCATGTTACAGTAGCCTTCATGCTATCTTTCAGGCTTGGTCTTGATCTCTACTTGCTACATGCTTAGAGGGCTTTCAGTACATGTAAGACCTGGGGACACTGGAGCAATGGGAAATTTTTAATGAATCATTTATGCCTTCACTCTGTGGTACTGCTTCTAAGCTACCCCAGAAAAATTCTGAGCATACTGCCTCTCATTTTCAGAAATATCAACTATCTGGTCCTACATGAATGTCTTCTTCGTGGAAGTTGTAACTCACATAAAAATGGCAGAGAATTCCTTATGAGACTTCAGCTCCAAGATAGTCTTGCAAAATCGACCGCTGTGCTTCCTCAAGAAGAAAATAATCAGAACAACATACTCTTAAAAAGGCAACCAAAGTTTGTAGTGCTAGGAGAGTTGATAGCAATTGAGATTAAATACCTCATATTGCTGTATCCTCAGGCGATTAATTGGCATATAAGATTAGGAGCTACATATGGTATGCCCCTCAATGACTTTATGGAGCTGTAAATGAATGGCTGGAGACATCTTCACCTACACTAGGGTCTATAATGATGGACAAAGAATGTTTTGTAAAAACTATTTTAAAAGTGAGGTATTAGGACCTCATTTTCCTAGAAATATCAGCTTGTACAGTATCACTGTGATGTTGTATGACCAAAGTAATGAAAGAATACTTAATTTAGCACATAAATAAATTCTAAAAGATATGAGGTATAGACATTACATTATGCCAGGAACTGAATAATGATTGTTGCTGCTTTGGCCTAAATTGTTTCTCTTGAGGCTGTCCATTAAAATTTGATAATATATTTCTTGGGACAAAGCAATATGCCCAAGCTGGTTTAAAGATTTTCTATCTATTGCCATTGAATCTGAGAATGCTTCCAACCTGAGAATGGGCTTTCAGGCTGTGGCAAATATGCCTCCAGATTTTAAAAAATGTCAGGTTATGGTATTGGTGAAGAAAAATGATAGTAAAAGATAAGGTTTATCAGTGATGACTAAATTTATGACCAAGAGACAGTTAAAACACACGTCTGGGGACAAAAAGGAATATAATCTATGTTTTAGAACAATGTGAATCCATCTTTTATTATTGAAATCTGTCTAAATAAATAAGTACTCTGACTGCCAGTCAGTCAAGACTCTCAGTTTCTTTGGACAACCATGTCTGAGTCATTTCTGCCCCACCTTATCCTTCCCTTTTCTCTGGAAACTATCAACTGCTGGGGCTGGTCCCCAATCTGTCATGACAATCTTTCTTTTCTTTCACAGTAGAGTGAATACTCACAACTGAAGATCTAGAGCTACATGCTTCAGAGTAGATAGGACATGTGATATTTGTTTTCTGAGTTACCTAAATCAATATAGCCATTTATATTTCTATCTGCTTATGTGCCTACCATTTCACTTATCTATATCAGTTGAAGGATATTTAGGTGTTCCCATTTTGTACCTATTGCGAACAGAATAGCAATGAGTATGGTTGAGAAAATATTTTTGAAGGAGTATGTTCAGTCCATTGTGCATATGTCTAGGAAAGTTATAAGCGGTTCATATGGTATATTTATTTTCATCATTTTGAGAATTCTACACACTGATTTCTGCTGTGGATGTACAATTTTGCAAGCTCCCTTTGCCAGAGATCCAGGTTTTTGCCTGTCCAACAGAAGATGTCAACTGTCAACCTAATTCCTGTTTCCTCCAGAAAAATAAAATATTAAGGGAAAAATATATAATACCTGTATTATTTATCTAAATTAATATTATGTAATTAAAATTTGAATACTTATATTGTCCAGAAATTAAAAAGTAACATGTATAACTTACTAAAATATGTTTTCAGAAGTATTTTCTGTTCTAAAATAGAGTGTATCTTTATAACATTGCTTAAATGAAGGGCTCTTTTAGTTATGGTTAGATATACATTTTATATAAACTTACTAAAAGTAGAAGTAAATAATTTCATTTGAAGACACTAATGTATTTTATTATAGTCCAGTTATTGAACTTAATGATGGGTGAGTCATGGTGCTTGAGAAAGATCCCCAAAACTATAGCTGTGCTGACAGATAAACACAGAGCCATGCAGAGGAGGACCAAGCCCAGAAGATCTTCAAAGGACAGGAAAGTCACTGCCATGGGCAGGCACTTGTTTCTCTCAAGGTTTAGGTACTCTTGAACTCAGCAAGGGATACATTCCTGCTAATCTGTGGGGAGAAAGTAAATCAACATCTCAACTCAAAGTCACTCCATGTTCAGTGCATGAAGAAAGATTTCCAATGATATTGTATGCATCTTATCACATTCTCTTTTACTATAGTGTCAAGAAGGACACTAAACATACATTATTTGTCATTTGAGGCATTGGTTGCCTTTTTTTTTTTTTTTTTTTTCTAGCTAGATCTATGATTAAAGATGGTGAGTATTTTTGTGTGTTTCTCAGTAAATTGTGTCTTATTTATGCTTCATTCTGTCACCCATGTTTATCATTAATTTTTACAATATATTCACCGTGTATCCCAATTGTAACCCCCTCCCTCATCTACTCTATGTCCCACTATTCCTCCCCACCCCTCCCCTCTTCTTCTCCTGTGTCCTCTGATAGGGAAGGTCCTAACAGACCCTAGCATATCAGGTTCCATTAAGACTCCCTGTATCCTATTCATCTGTGGGCTGACTAGGAGACCCCACCAGGGAGAAGTGATCAAGAAGCAGCCAACCGAGTTCAGAGACTGTCTCTTCTCCCCTTATTAGGAATCCCATATGGAGACTGAGCTGTCCATGGGCTACATCTAAGCAGGGCTTCTAAGTCCTCTCATGCTCTTTGGTTGATGCATCAGTCTCTTGAGGGCCTCAGGACCCAGATTTTTTGCTTTGTTGATCTCCTTGTGTGACTCCTGACCCCTTCAGGTCCTTCTCTCTCCCACTTCTTCAATAAGACTTTTTGTGTTCTATACATAATTTTGCGGTGGGTGTCTGCATCTGCTTCAATCACATGTTGAGTGGAGTCACTTAGTGTTCATCCATGGAAGGCTGTTACTCTGTTCTCTCTCTGTTCTATGGGTTCTGGCATCTATCCTGTTTTCTTTTCTGAATGTGAATTAAGCATCTTCCCTATGTTTCTCCCTGTACTTTAGCTTTTAAATTATGTAGATTTTAGTATGTCCAATCTATATTGTATGGGTAATGTCCACTTATAAGTGAATATATGCCATACATGGATTTCTGCTTCTGGGATACATCACTCAGGGTGATCTTTTTTAGTTCCATCCATTTGTCTGCAAATTTCATGATTTTCTTGTTTTTAATACCTGAGTAGTATTTCCTTGTGTAAATGTACCACAATTTCTGTATACATTCCACCATTGAGGGACATCTAGTTTGATTCCAGATTCTGACTATTATGAATAAAGCTGTTATTGTCATATTTGAGCACATGCCCTTGTTGTATGGTTGAGCATCTTTCTGATATATGTCTAGGAATTGTTTATCGGAGTCTTGGGGTAGCAGTATTCCCAGTTTTCTGAGAAAGTGCCAGACTGATTTTTGAAGCAGCTGTACAAGTTTAGATTCTCACCAGCAATGGAGGAGGGTTCTCCTTCTTGCACATCTTCTCCAGCATGTGTTGTCCTCTGAGTTTTTGATCTTAGCCATTCTGATGGATGTGAGGGGGAATCTCAGAGTCAATTTGATTTTCATTTCTCAGACTTTTAAGTACGTTGAGCATTTTTAAGTGTTTCTACACCATTCAATATTCCTCTTTTGAAAATTTCTCTTTAGCTCTGTACCCAATTTTTAATTGGATTATTTGATTTGTTAGGTTCTTTATATATTCTGGCATTACCCTTCTGTCAGATGCAGAATTGGTGAAGATCCTTTCCCAGTCTGTAAGCCATCATTTTGTTCTGCTGACAGTGTCCTTTGCTTTAGAGAAGCTTTTAAGTTTTATGAGATCCCATTTTTTGTTTGTTGATCTTAGAGCCTGTGCTGCTGCTGTTCTGTTCAGGAAGTTGTCTCCTGTGCCAATGTGTTCAAGCCTCTTCCTCACTTTTTTTAAATAACAGACTAAGAGTCTTAGTTTTATGTTGAGATATTTTATCCACAAGGACTTTACTTTTGTGCAGGGTGATAGGTATAGATCTATTTGTATATTTCTGTATGTGGACATCCAGTTAGACAAACACCACTGGTTGAAAATGTTCTTTTTTCCATTGAATGGTTTTGGCTTCTTTGTCAAAAATCAGGTGTTGTAGTTGTGGGGGTTCATTTCTGGTTCTTTGATTGAATTCCACTGATCCACCAGTATGTTTCTATGCCAACACCACACCATTTTTACTGTTTCTCTGTAGTACAGCTTGAGATCCAGGATGGAGATACCTCCAGTAGGTTTTTTTGTTTTGTTTTTTGTTTGTTTGTTTGTTTGTAACAGAGAAGATCCTGGTATATTTTATTTAACTCGATATTACCAAAATATAATTCAGTGTATAGTCAATATATAAAGACATTATTCAGAAGATATTTTAAATTATGTATTTGACACTGACTGTGTTTATTTGGATGCCAAATTTGGATTTAAAATATTTCTCTTTGTGTTGAGATTTCACAACAGCCATATCTGAAAAAGTAGATCCACCCGCCCAAGCCTTTACAGCTACACTTAACAGTTTTCCTCAGTAACTGGACTGAAATATGTATGTGAATGAAAATTTGGTTCTTCTGCGGTGACAGTGACATTTTGATGTAAAGGGCCTTCGTCAACCACAGCTGCACTTCAGAGCAGTTCTGACAGGAATGGCCTTGAGGGCGGCCTGACCACTGGATTATTTTAACTATTCTGGCTTTTTTTGTGTTTTTATGTGATGTTGAGAATTGTTCTTTCAAGGTCTGTAAAGAATTGTGTTGGTATTTTGATGGGAATTGCATTGAATCTCTACATTTCTTTTGGTAGAGTGGCCATTTTGCAGTTATTCCTACTGATCCATGATTATGGGAGATCGTTCCATCTTATGATATCTTCTTCAATTTCTTTCTTCAAAGACTTGAAGTCTTTTATACAGATTTTTCACTTGCTTGGTTAGTCACACCAGTGCACTTTATGTTATTTGTGGCTATTGCAAGGTTGGTATTTTTTTCCTAATTTCTTTCTCAGCCCTCTTGTCTTTTGTATACAAGAGGGCTTCAGATATTTTTTAGTAACTTTGTATCCAGCCACTTTGCTTAAGGTGTTTCTCGGCTGTAGTAGTTCTCTGGTAGAATTTTTAGGGTCACTCATGTATACTATCATATCATCTGTGAATAGAGATACTTTGACTTCTTCCTTTCTGCTTTGTATTCCCTTGATTTCCTTTAGTTATTTTACTGCTCTAGCTAGAACTTCCAGTACTATGTTGAAGAGAAAGGAGAGAGGGGAAAACTTGACTTGTCTCTGATTTCAGTGGGATTGATTTAAATTGCTTTCCATTTAGTTTGATGTTTGCTTTACACTTGTCGTATATTATCTTTACTGTGTTTAGGCATGTGCCTTTTATCTCTGATATCTCCAAGACTTTAAATATTAATTGAGCTTGTATTTTATTAAATGATTTTCAGCATCTATTGAGATGATCATGTGGTTTTTATTTTTCAGTTTGTTTATGTCGTGGATTGCACTGATGGATTTCTGTATATTGTACCTCCCCTGCATGCCTAGAATGAAGCCTACTTGGTCATGGTAGATGAGATCTTTGTTGTTTACTTGGATTCATTTTGTGAGTATTGTATTGAGTATTTTGGTTTCAATATTCATAAGAGAGAAAGGGTCTGAAATTAACTTTTTTAGTGTATCCATGCCTTTCAGTTATCTTTTGTGAGGTTTAGGTATCAAGGTGAATGTGGCCTCATAGAATGAGTTTTCTAATGTTCCTTCTTTTTCTGTTTTGTGAAATTGTTTGAAGAGTACTGGCATTACCTCTTCTTTGAAGGTCTGGTAGAATCCTCAGCTGAGACCATCAGGCTCTGGGCTTTGTTTGACAGGGAGACTCTTGATGACCACTTCTATTTTATTAGGGAATATAGGTCTATTAATTTAGTTACCTGATCCAGATTCAACTTTGATTAGTGGAATCTAGCAAGAAAATATTCCATTTCATTTAGATTTCCAAATTTTGTGGCCTATAGATTTTTAAGGTAAAAACCTAATGAATCTTTGAATTTCCTCAGTGTCTGTAATTATACCGCCTTTTGTTTTCTGATTTTGCTGATTTGTATAGTGTCTCCCTGTGTTTTAGTTAGGCTAAAGGTTTTTCTATCTTTGTCATTTTCTCCAAGAACCAGCTCTTGCTTTTGTTTATTCTTCGAATTGCTTTCTTTCTTTCTTTCTAATTTATTGATTTCTGCCCTAGGTTTCATTATTTCTAGCCATCAACTCCTCTTGTGTATGTCTGCTTCCTTTTGACTAGGTCTTTCACATGTGTTGTTATGTTGATTTGATTTGAGAAGGCACTTACTTCTATGAACTTTCTTCTTAGAATTACTCTCATTATGTCTCATTAGTTTGGGTAAGTTGTGTCTTCATTTTTGTTAAATTCTAGAAAGTCTAATTAGTTTATTTCTTCCATAATCCAGCTGTCATTGAGTAGAATTCAGTTTCCATGCATATACAGGCTGTTTACTATTTTTTGTTACTATTGAGGTCTAGTTTTAGACCATGTTGTTCTAATATGATACAAGGGATTATATTGGTATAATGTTCTTTTGTTGGAATGTATACAATTTACCCATCTTCATTCAAGGGCCTGTGCGTCCTCTGATGCTAAAGCAGGAGGTTGCACTGGTCTAGCTTCTGGCAAGACTGGGGGTCCCACAGTCATGGGATCCAGGAGCTCAGCATCTTCTTGGGGCTTAACATCTGACCCTGAACCCAGGCTCCATTTCTCCTGTGCCACCAAGGCATCTTGCATGGGCAGCTCTGCAGTTGAGGCCCCAAGTAGCCCAGGATCTGAACACAGAAAGGGGTGAGCCGTCATCTGGGATAGGGGAGCGGCCTAAAGGCATGCAGAATGGGAGGAGCTAACCCAAGATGACCTCTCCATGCCAGGGAATGCACAGTCTCCTCTCCTACCTGCAGGACAGTCAAGTTGACAGGCGTCCTCCTCTGTTAAATTGGCCAAAGCTTCAGGACACTTCCCCTGTGGGACATGGTGCTGGAATCAGCTGCTGTCTCACCAAGCGCCTCTCCCGGGTCCTCCTGGGAAACAGCAGGAGGATATCTGAGGGCTGCCTAGATCCCTGGCTGGTCTGTCCAGGCTGCTGCTGCTCTCCTGCCTTTTCAGGATCAGGTCCAGAACCATCCAGATGGTGTCAAACTTTGGATAAAGGGCCAGAAAGAAGCAGAGAGATACCCTGTCATCCCTCTGCACAGCCATGGGAAATAGTGAATCATCTGCTCCACATAGTCCATGCCATCATTGGTGAGCATGGGGATGCCATGCAGGAAGGCTCACTCCCTTTCGCTATAAGGAAGGACCAGGGCAGGAGGTAGGTCTTAAGTATGCAAAACCTGAGGGGCACCAATGACCCCTTTCCCTACACCTAAGCAGGAAGCGGACATGATAAGTGTTCCTCAGTGTCCCAACAGGAACACTCTTCCAGGCGGCGACCATGATGGATGGGGGGTAGGGTGGACCAGAAAGCTTCACTGCTGTAGGGCGGCCCTGGTTGCCTTGGTTTCCCAGGGGAAACAGGCCAGAAACGTGTCAGGGTGAGCACCACGTGTCTCCAGCAGCGGCACAGGTGACCACCGCTGTCTTCTCTGAGACAGGTACCTCTGGAGGTCTGGAAGCAGAACAGACTCATCTCTCCAGCTCCTCTGGACCGGCTGGCCTGTCCAGGCTGCTGTTGCTGCTGCTGGCCTCCTGTTACCTGGCAACCGGGGTTCCAAGTTCCACCTAGAACAATGCTGAGGAAGCATGGTCACTTCCCAGAGTCACCCTGCTAGAACCTTCCCCTCATGGGCTCTCCCTGTGGGCCACCAGCACAGCAGGCTCCGCTGATGAAACCGTCAACCATTCCAGAGATAATTGATGGAGAAGTTGCCTCCCATCACCACTAAAGTGCTCAGAGACACAGGAGACTGTTGAAGGATGAAAAGAAATGCAGCAGAAGAGAGGGATGGCTACCAGGACTGCTCAGAGGTTAGGATCACGAGATACTCTTCCAGAGTTCTATTCCTGCCACTAGTGGCGGCTCAGAGCCGGTGCACTCTGCTGGCTAGCTGATTAATTAGGAGACAGTGAAACAGGAGAATACCGGTCGTGATTCTAGTCCTGGTCTCTCCCATACTAGAGAGAAAGCTTATGAATGCAACCAATGTGGTAAATCATTTTTTAATTCTCTCCTAATGCATGAAAGATCACACACTGGGAAGAATCCATATGAATGTAATCAGTGTGATAAAAATTTTACATATAACTGTCATCTCCTAATACATAAAAAGAACATACACTGGAGAGAAACTTTATGAAGGCAACCAGTGGGGTAAAATATTTTCATGTAACAGTCATCTCCTAATGCATAAAGGAACCCATACTGGCAAGAAACCATATAAATATAAACAATGTGGTAAAGCCTTTGAATGTAATAGTAGTCTCCAAAAACATAAAAGAACACACACTGGAGAAAAACCTCATGAATGTACCCATTTCAGAGTAGTCTCTGAAAACATAAAATAACACACAATGGAGAAAAACCTTATGAATGTACACAGTGTAGTTTCATCTTTGTACAACACAGTCATCTCCTAATACATAAAAAATGCATACTGGAGAAAAACTCTGAATATAACAAATATAAAGGCTTTCCATGTAACAGTTATCTCCTAAGACAAGAAAACATATTGGAGTGAAACCCTATGAATGTAACCAATGTGGTGAAGCCTTTGCAAGGCATAACAATCCACAAATACATAAAAGAACACTCACTGAAGAGAAATGCTGTGAACATAACATCTCCTAAGACATGAAGAACACGTAATGGAGAGAAATCTTATGAATATAATCAATGTGGTAAAACGTTTACTCATCAGAATCATCTTCAAAGTCATGGAAGAATTCATACTGCACGGAAAGACTTTGAGTGTACTTAACATTTGTATAATCTTCATCATCATGAAAAAATTGTATTGGAGAGAAACCTTATAGATGTGTTAAAATGTGAGGCATTGCACATATCTATAGGCTTCATGGTCATAAAAGTTTCATTATGGAGAAAAAAATCTCTGAATATAATCAATGTTTGAAGGCCTCTTTATTCTTCAGTCCACTCAATAGAACTCAAACACTAGTTCAATGCCAATGACAAAAACTTATTGTCATCCAGGCACTACTGCTTGATTAGGGCCACATAACAATCTTTGGAGCTCAACTGTGACACCTACACACCCACTGAGACAGAAAATTACAGAGGTTCTGAGCTTGAAGAATCAAAACTGTCTGTGCTGTCTTACGAATAATTTTTTTCCATCAATCAACGTTTAGGCATATGTGATGTCTTTATTTCATTGATGATGTCACCTGATGCAAAATGTAGATTTTGCAGTAGAACCAATCATATCCATTTGGTCTTTTGTGGTTAGAAATACATATTATGTGTTAGGAAAGAGAAATTGTAGTTTGGGACAGTCATTATGTTTAGGGGAACAGAAGCCATGGTATGGAACCATCACATTTTGTGGAACAAAGGATGAATAACAAAAGCTGGTCAGCTATTGGGAAGTCTGTAGCTTTCTTATGGACTATGAACTTAAAGAGTGCTTCAGAGTGTGTAAGCAACCCGATAAAGCCTTTGCATATCACAGTAGACTTTGAGAACCTGAAAGAATCCATTCTGAAAGATATCTGTTAGAATAAAAGATTTGTTAAGATCTTTGACCAACCAACTTGCATTCATTTAAGCAAGATTAATTGGGTAGGGAGATTTTAACAAGTGTCAACAATGTATTCATACATTATGACATCCATCCTTGTTTCGTTTTCAATTGTAAGCTCATATGGACAAAAGGTCTGTGAATTTATACATTGAGTAAAACTTTTAGATTTTACAATTCTCTTCAATTACATTAAATGAATCATCCAGTTGTAAAATTTATGGTGTTTATTAGTGCCTTTTCTGTGACAAAACACAATGTCTAAGCTAACTTCCAAAAGTGTTTACTTTGCGTTCCTGTTTCAGAGGGATATGGGATCACTATGAAATGGACATCAAAAGTGTCACACCTGGCAGATAAAGTAGGAAGCTTAGAGGACACATCCTCAACCCATAGCATGAAGCAGAGTGTGGGAACTACAGATGATATGCAGTTGAAAATTATCAAGCCCATTCCAAGTAACATACTTCCACCAGCAGGGCTGCATTTCTGAAACATTCCCAAATGACACCACCAACTGAGAAGGATTCATTTCTCTGACTTCAAACCTACATGTTTGATGTCTGTTACATGAAGGAATTCATAATGAAGAAAAATTCTGTAGACAAGCCTATAGTTACCTCAACACCTGAGCTACAGGAATAAATGGTTACACATGAAAAATATTCATGAGTAAACATATTAGTTTAGGAATTTGTTTTAATTTCCATTATGTGATAACAATATGTCTTTGTGTGTTTATGTGCCTATGCATTCTAGTCTACAGGAAGAACAGACCATTTGGTTTTCTTTAAGCAGGGATTACAGGAAGTTTTCAAAACCCCACTCTAGATCCTGGAAATGAATTTGTCTTAACTGCACAGCTATATCTCTAGTTCTGTAAATATCTTGAATCCTTTGTATATTATCTTGATGTCAAGAAGTAGAAAAGAATTCATAGAAGAGAGCAACCCTAATTATGTAAAGAATTTAATGATGTTGGGCATAATAGATATATTCAATTTCATGAAAAGAAACCTTTTTAAATCTGTTTTATCATAGCCTTGAAGGAAGTAAATTATTTACCATGTTCACATGGTAATGTGAGGATATCACCAATTGTGATTATGATCTATATTTTGAAACATTGGAGTAGGTTTTGATGTTTGCTTTATGTGTAGCAATCCATTCACAAACATTTATTAGGTAAATCTGATCTTCTTTCTGTGGCTGTTGTTCATCTTCTTATGCATTTCCATTTGGTGATAGGTACTTTTCTGCTGCAATGGATAGAATGGCATTCTGATCATCATGTAGTCCATTCCTTATTAATATCAAACAGTGTGTGATCAGGCTCTTCAAGAAAGGGTCTCTTAGAAAGTGTGGTGATTTTGATTTTTTTTTTTCGAATTCATTTGAAACATTTGTTTTCAAGCTTTGTTTGGATGTCACCAATTAGTCATGGCTACAATTTAAATCTTGATTCTCATGTGCCACCCTTCAAAATGTTTCCCCAATGTGTTTTGTTTTGTCAACGTATTTTTACCAACATTAATGTTAAAATGCTTAATTGTATGTATGTATGTATGTATGTATGTATGTATGTATGTATGCATGTATTGTTTGAAGTTCCATGCCTCCTCATGTTCCCTTATTTATTATAAGGCAAATCATCTTGAAGTACTGTCTTCTAAGAGAATTAACGAGAGGTGCTAGGTATTGTAACAACAATGAGATTTATTTTTAAAAAGCATGTTTTGTGTGTGTAATGTGACTATGGGTTCTTAGGCCATGATAGAGATTTGAAGAGTGTGTGAAAGCTTTGTGGGCTTTATTTTTACCACACTTATATGATCGTCAAGATCATGTTTCCAGTTTTGCAAAACCACAAACATTCCCCATTGAGCTCATTGATACTCAAATAAACTTAGTTGAAACTTTACATCAGTAAAATACTGTCTTATGTTCTGAGTATAAATATATTGTCATCTAAGGATGGGATAAAATGAAATAATTTGAAAAACTGCTGTTTGCAAATGAAAATGATTTACTGCTTTTGTGTTTTGGAATGTGTTAATTCATTCTCAGGAGTAAAGATTTGTTCATAACTCTTTCTCAGAACTACAAGTGAATGTCAAAAAATTGTCTCAGTGTGTAAAGTTGGTTGTGGTTATGCATGATGATTTGAGCTCAATCTCTGCGTAGCCCATATTACTCCAACAGATTTTTTAAATATTTCTATACTTGGGCTGTTGTGTATGCAAACTCACACACCACCACATACACAAAAATAATTAAACTCAAATAAGGGCGAGTGTGTTCACTGGCTAAAAGACTACTTGGGTTTCCAGTTTAGAACTCACATAGGGGATGTAGGTAATAAACAGCAATAAGTTGTCCTCTCGCTGGAACATACACACCATGGCATAGGTGTGTACACATGCAAACACACTCAAACATTTTTAAATGGATGAAATTAACAAAGCAAAGGAAAGAACTCACTTATTGACAACATCAGAAATGATTTGGAAGTATAAATAACTAAAGAAAAGAATTAACTGTTTTTGAAAGAATAATGGTTCCTTGCACATCTCATTTTATGTTTATTTGAAAGAATAGGTCATTTTAAAAACATATTCCTTCTGTATATCCCTGTCATCCTAGACTGGGAGTCAGAGGCAGGCCACTCTCTCTGAGTTTGAGGTCAGCATGGTACACAGAGTGAATTATTTGGTTTGTTTGTTTCTTTGTTTTTTTTTTTTTTTTTTTTTTTTTTTTTTTTTTTTTTTTTTTTTTTTTTGGAGGGGAAATTTGCTTGTGTATCCTCATCTGTCCTGAACTCACTTTGTAGACCAATCTGGTCTTAAATTCACAGAGATCTGCCTGCCTCTTGCTCCCTGAGTGCTGGGATTACAGGTGCATGCCACCATGCCCAGCTCCACAGATTGAGTTCTAAAACATCCATGGCTATGTAAATATATACTGTCTCCAAATGATTCCAAAAAGTTAGACTATATCTCAAATTATGGATTTTTTTCTAAGATTAGCTGACTGGTCCCAACAAAGACTTTTGTTACATTTATTTATATCAAGAGAACTGTGGCAAAAATGAAAATCAGAAGCAATGTGGAAATCCCATTTGCACAGGGGTAGAAACCTATATCTGACAAGAGTGTTAATATCCAGAATATATAGAGAACTCAAGAAGTTAAACAGCAACAAATCAAGTAATCCAATTAAAGAATGGGCTACAGAGTTAAACAGAGAATTTTCAATGGAGGAATGGAAGAGAAACACTTAAAAAAATGCTCAATGCCCTTAGTCATCAGGGAAATGCAAATCAAAACATCCCTGAGGTTTCACATTACATCCATCAGAATAGCTAAGATCTAAAGCTCAAGTGACAATATATGCTGAAGAGGATTTTGAGAAAGAGGAACCCTCCTCCACTCCTGGTGGGAATGTAAACTTGTACAATCACTTTGGAAATCAATCTGGCACTTTCTCAGACAATTAGAAATAGTGCTTCCTCAAGATTCAGCTATACCACTCTTAAGCATATATCCAAAGGATGCTCAAGTATACAACAAGGACATTTGTCCAACCATGTGTGTAGCAGCTCTATTTATAATACCAACCCAGATGCCCCTCAACTGAGGAATGGATACAGAAATTGTGGTACATCTACATAATGGAATATTACTCAGCAATAAAAAGCAAGGAAAACATGAAAATAGCAGGCAAATGGTGGGAACTGGAAAAGATCATCCTGAGTGAGGTATCCCAGAAGCAGAAAGACACACAGGGTATATACTCACTCATAAATGGATATTAGATATATAATATAAGATAAACATACTAAAATCTGTACAACTAAAGAAACTTATGAAGGAGGAGGACTCTGGCTAAGATGCTGAATCCTCATTCAGAAAGGCAAAGAGGATGGACATCATAAGAGGGTGAAAACAGGGAACATGACAGGAGCCTACCACAGAGGGAATCTGAAAGGCTCTACCATGCAGGGTATCAGAGAAGATGCTGACACTTGTAGCCAAATTTTGGGCTGAGTGCAGAGCACTTCATGAAAGAAGTAGGAAATAATAAATCCTGGAGAGGACAGGTGCTCCACAAGGAGAACAAGAGAACCAAAAAATCTGGGCACAGGGGTGTTTTCTGAGACTGATACTCCAATCACGGACCATCGATGGAGATAAACTAGAAACCTGCACAGATGTTGCCTATGGTAGTTCAGTTTCCAACTGGGTTCCATTGTAATGGGAACTGGGACTGTCTCTGACATGAACTGATTGGCCTGCTCTTTGATCACCTCCCCCTGAGGGTAAAACAACCTTACTAGACCAAAGAGGAAGACAGTAAAGCTATTGGTGATGAGCACTGATAGTCAATGATCAGAGGGAGGGAGAGGAGGACCTCCCCTATCAGTGGACTTGGGGAGGCACATGTGTGGAGAAGGGGGAGGGAATATGGGATTGGGAGAGGAGGAGGGAGGGAGCACAGAGGGATTCAAAGTGAATGAAGTGTTATTAATAAAAATTAAGATTAAAAAATGGAAAGAAAAAAGACACAGAAGCCAGATTTATAAGCTCTCATTGGTCAAATGACAAAACAATTTAAACATCAAAATGATCTGCATATCTATGTCCTCCCAAAATTTCTATGTTGAAGTCCTGAGACCAAAAGTAATAGAACTGAATGAGATCTTTGGGAGTTACTCAGGTCTGGGAAGTGAAGCCCTTATAAATAGTTTCATAACCTTATTGAAGAGATCCTATAAAATCATGTGGCCCTTTAGAACACTGAGTTTAAAGTGAGAACAGGACTGACCTTATAAAACAAGACATGACCCCAACTAGACATCATATTTTAAGTCATTTTTAGTCTTCCCAGAGTTTCCAGAGTTCAAAACTGTGAATAGTAAAGCCTTTGTTTATAAATCATTTGTCACAATAGCCCCAGGAGAATAAAACAAACAATAACAGTACAGTCCACTACAGAAGGCACATAAATCATGAATCCATATTGATGTAAGTGTATGGAAAATGCATTAACATTCTGATGAGGACCAAGAACAGTGTCATGGTACTCATGTGGGTGCAGGGTATTAACTCTGTAGTAGAAAAGCCTGACAAATACTGATTACAAGTAATCAAAGTGCAAGTATGTACCACCTGACAGGTCACAGTGTGTTACACTTTTGTGATGCCCATGTCCACGTTTATGCACTGATCCATGAGAACACAGAGAGCTTATAGAGAGTCTACAAAAAATACCAACCTGAGATATTACCCATATAGTACAAGATAACCATGGTACAACCCACAGACCTAAATAAACTAAGTAACATGGAGGGATGAAGAAAGGATTATTGAATCCCACTAAGAAGGGGACAGACATGAGAAGTGGAGGAGAGACAGGAAGTGGGTGGGAGAGGGAGGTGAAAGAGAGGACAGAAGGGGATCAGGTATGGGTAAAGTGGGAATGAGGGTGAGAGGGCTAGGAGAGAAGGGAAATTGGTGTTGAGGCATCTTTGAGACAAGATGAGACCTGGAATTTTGGAGGTGCCTGGGAAGATATGAGGGTGACCCTGGCTGAAACTCCTAGCAGCAGGGATATTGAAACTGAAGTAGACATATCCTGTAGCCAGAGGAGGGAGAGGACACCAAACCAACTCAGAAAACTCTCACTCAAATTTGACCACCTACAAGATATGCAGGGATAAAAGATGGAACAGATATTGAGGAAATGGCCAAGCAATGACTGACACAACTTGAGACCCAACCCATGGGAAAGACTCAACTTCTGAAACTATTAATAATACTCTGCTATGCTTGTAAACAGGGGACAAGCATAACTATTATCTGAGAGGCTTCATCCAACAGATAATGGAAACAGTTGCAGAGACCCACAGCCAAACAAACATTGGCAGAATTCAGGGAGTCCTGTGGAAAAATTAAAGGAAGGATTGAGGGATCTTGAGGGGTAGGACACCACAAGACCTACATAGCCAGCTCACCTGGGACCATGGGGACCCATAGAGAGTGAACTACCAACAAAAGAGCATGCCTGTACTAGTCCAAGGTCCCCTCCACATATGAAACTGATGGGCTGCTTGTCCTCAAGTGGGTCCCCTAACAACTAGAACAGGGCCTGTCTATGACTTGGACTCTGTTGCCTCCCTCTGGATCCCATTTTCCTAGCAGGGCTGCCTTGTCTTGCCTCAGTGAAAGAGGAGGTATTTAATATTGATGTAACTTGATGTACCAGGGTGAGTTGGTTGGGGGTTATCTGGGGAAAATGGGTGGGTGGGATGAGGGCGGAACTGGGAGGAGAGGTGGGAGTGGGGTTGTGAGTGGGATGTAAAATGAACAAATAAATAAATTAATGAAGAAAAAATATAACTGACCCACAGTGATCAAAAGTGACAGGATTATGAAAAAGATGACAGAACTATTCCATATTGAAAGAGACTAAAAAGATAAGGAAACAATGCAACACTTAAATGTACCAATTTGACAATTATGTGGGTAATAACATAGTCAACAAAACCCAAATTAAATGTAATACTGTGTCAGCGTGAATTACCAATTTTGATAACTGCACTGTCATTATGTAAGACAAAGTTCTTGTTTGTATAAAATCAACACTAAACCATTCTGAGTGACAGGGCATAAGGTCAGCAAGTTCGTCTCAAAATGTCAAAGTAAAACAACCATTAATTATGTATCATACTTGGAACTTTTTACAAGTTTGTTATTGTTTCAAAATTGTTGTGGGGGATGCTGGGCATGGTATTCAACCCCAGCACTTGGGAGGCAGAGGAAGGCAGATCTCTGTAGGTTCAAGACCAGCCTGGTCTACATAGGGAATCACAGCACAGCCAGGGCTCTTTAGAGAGAATTTGTCTCAAAACAAAAACAAAAACAACTAAATAAAATTGTTGTAGGGGGAAGAACAATGTAACTAAAAACTGAACAAGATTAAAAACAAAACTGATCCTCCACTTTGGCAGTCTGGGTAAGACTATGACTGTAAGAGATCGACAAGTGAAATGACATGACATTTTGAAGCAGCAAGAAAATTCTCTAAATATATCCCAATGTCTTCTTTTTTTAGTGTGTGTGTGTGTGTGTGTGTGTGTGTGTGTGTTCTGGAGATGAAGCTTGCATACTAGGGAACATATAGGAAGGTCAGAAGTCAACTCTGTGTGATCACTTCTTGCCTTCCACCTTTTCATGAAATCAGGTAATGAACTCAGGTTTCCAGGCTTTCCCAGCATGAGCCTTTATCTGCTGAGCCATCTCACTGGCCTGCAAGCGATTCTCTTAAGTGACCTCAATTAGGCAGTAGTAAGAAAAAAAATGTGAACGATTCCTTCTCTCAAACAAATTCTTAGGGATGAGTAAATGATAAAAAGAGATGAGTAGAACAGTGGTACTTTAGTGCTACTAACGACTAACAGTCAGCAAAACACACCCTAAGCACCTCCTGAGACAAGGAGCTTCAGGGATGGTAGCTAAATTCCTTGCAAGTGTAAAGCTGGAATAAACCTGAAATAAAAGAGCTTTCCCAACTCTACAGTAACCTTGTAATTACATCACGCCTGTCTATACATGGCAACACAAAGAGACACAAATAGGAAAGTAAGCCTGCGTTAACCCTGTATACTCCTGGTTGTGCAAGTCCATCAAAGTATAAACAGCAGTGTCTGCCAAAGTGTTTCTTATGGAGAAGTATCTGACGAATAAAGAGAACAATCAAATCACTTGAAAGCTCAGTGAGAGAGAGCACCTGCAGTGGTTGGCTGGCTCAGGAAAAGAAGAGTCATTTCATCCGGAATGCTTGCACATAGGTCCTGAAAAAAATGTTCCTAGAAATGTGCACGGATCCTGTAGCCTTTCCAAGTACCCTGCTTTCTTTCGACCCGGATGTCCAAGCTCCCCTACCCCACGAGCTCGGGGGCAGGCGGGAGGCAGCACCTGACACTCTGCAATTCCTTTGCGGGAGGACTGGCACCAGCATCACTCTTCCTCAGGATGCAGGGCACAAGTGTACCCCTAGAACTCCTCAAAGTGTGCTCCTGTCCTCCCAAATGGATGGCCAGCGGACGCGGTCCCGGTACCAGCAGCCAGCACAGAAGCTTTTGTCTGAACGAGGGCAGGCTCTCCCGACCCGCCTAGCCCGCCAGCCCCAGCTGCAGCAATGGTGGCCCTAGGCCCAGCGACCGCCATCCTGTGGGTCCCTTACACGCCCACAGCCAGCCAGGCTTGGCTGCTCCGAGATAGATGACACCCGTGGACCTGCTGCTTCTCCGCCGCGGGACCCAACCCTCTCTCCTCCCCGCCTCCCGGCTGCAACCACAGGCCCAGCACCCTCTGGCCCACTGGATGGCTGCTGGGGGCGGAGGCAGAGCCCAGAGGCAGAGGCGGGGGAGGAGCCCAGCCGGGGGTCGGAGCCCGGGGGCAGAGGTGGAGCCCGGGGCGGGGATGGGGAGAAGCCCTGGGGCGGAGGCAGAGCCCAGGGACGGAAGTGGTGCTGGGGGGATGGAGGCGGAGCCCGGGGGATGGAGGCGGAGCCTGGGTGGGCGGAGGAGGAGCCCAGGCGGTGCCCGCCGCACACCCTTACCTGGCTTCTCCTACCATGAAGAAGTAGTTCACTAGCCAAGCCAGGACCGCCGCCACCCTGCCCGGGAAGCGGGTTCCTGTCGCCGCCCTCACCACCACCGCCCACCAGGCCCGGGAGGAGTTCAGCTTTTCCCTTCAGCATCTGTAGCCATAGCAACGGCGATTACGTCATGCTGGACAATGGAGGTGCGCACTGCGCTTGCGCTGCTCCTCGCGCCAGCCCCTCCCCCGCTCAACTGGAGTAGGTTCTGCCTTCTGAGTTGGGACACTCTGAGGCCTGAAATTTCTGAAATCCTACTATTAATTTTACAGGACAAAAGGATCTTTGAGATAAGTGTGCATCAAAGCATTTCTGTCCTCTTTTCAAACCCCTTCTCTTAGCTACTTTTCTATCACTGTGCTAAGATATCATGACCAATGCTGCTTATAGAAGAAATAATTGTTTGAGTAACTAGAGTTTCAGATGATAAGTCCATGACCATCATGGCAGGGACCATAGTGGCAGACAGGAATGGCAAGCTCCAGCGAGAACAATGGCTGAGAGCCTACATCCTGATCTACAAGTATGAGGCAAAGAGCTAACTGAGAATGGTGTGGGATTTTAAACCTCAAAGCCCACCCACAGTGACACACCTCTTCAACAAAATCACACTTCCTAATTTTTGTAAAACTGTTCCACCAACGGGGGACCAGATTTTCAAACATATGGGACTATAAGGGTCATTTTCATTCAAACAGCTACACTCCTCAATAGCTTCCTATGTAGCCAAGAATTAAGATAAAAAAAGTTTCAATGTCCCAAAGCATCCCAGGCACTCAGATTCTTGTGTTTTTTTTTTTTTTTTTTTTTTTTGTTTTGTTTTGTTTTGTTTTTTTGTTGTTGTTGCTGCTGTTTTGTTTTTGAGACAGTTTCAAATAGTCCAGGTTGACCTTCATTCCTGACCTTCCTGAAGCTCCATTTACAGGCATGTTTCACCACACTTGATTTATCATCTTGTTTGTTTGTTTTGTTTTGCTTTTCAAGACAGGGTCTCCCTGTGTAGCTTTGGCTCTGTAGACTAGGATGGCCTCAAACTCACAGAGATCCGGTGTGTCCACCACACCCTCTGACTTTTTTTTTTTTTTTTTTTATTTTTTTTTTTTTTTTTTTTTTTGAGGGAGGTATTTTTATCTTTTGAGTAAATGAATGATAAGAGTATTTTACTTGAATGTATATAAATGTACCACATGAGTGCCTTATATTTCAGGAGGTCATATGGCATCAAATTCCCTGAAACAGGAGCTACAGAAAATTTTCAACCACCATGGATATTCTATTGAAGTCTGCAAAGAGAGAGAGAGAGAGAGAGAGAGAGAGAGAGAGAAAGAGAGAGAGAATATTTTATTTTTCTAAGATTTCTTATTTATTACAAATACAATATTGTGTTTGCATGTATACCTACACACCAGAAGAGGGCACCAGATTTCATTATAGATGGTTATGGGACACCATGTAGTTGTTGGCAATTGAACTCATGACCTCTGGAAGAACAGCAGTGCTCTTAACCTCTTACCTGATCTCTCTCCAACCCCACAGAAAGTGTTTTTCATCACTAAGCCATCTTTTCAGCCCATATGGCTTCCTCTTTAATTATTATTATTATTATTATTATTATTATTATTATTATTATTTTCTTCTTGCATTGTATATTCCAAACAAATTCACCTTCTTTCATTTCCTCTACTGAATTAAAATGTTCTCACCTCTAGGCCTTTGAATATGCATATTCTTTATCCCTTTTGGGGTGTTAAGTACCTCTTGCTTTTCTTTAGGTTTCATAGTGTAATTTATAGTGATGTACGCATTTCTAGGCACGGTCTACAGGTTTGTTTATGGTGTATTACCCCATAAGACTGTAAGCTTATAGAGAAAGAATGGTATTTGCATGAATAATTTTTGTGTGTTCAGGATTTAGCAAAGTATTGGGTACCTATTCACAAACAGTAACTATCTGGGGAAGGACAAATAACATTTTAAACAGTAAATGCCTTTAACAAAATCTTCATAATCTGATAATAATACAGAATTCTTACCTAGAGGATGGGAGCATGTAGCATTTTATTTGTTAATGCCAGCCATTGTGCTATCTGTAATAAACTTCTCCTGAAGTCTTTTTATCTTGTTCTGTTACTGCTGTTACTAGAATAGCCTTCTCTATGCCTGTTGCCTTTTTTGTCTTATCTGTGTTCCTTTCATTCATCCCGTAAAAAGTTACTTCCTTTAAGCTTTAGTGAGGTTTAGCATCTGGCTTTATTATATCCAAAGACTATCTGTATCTGCCTGTTTTGTACAAAAGCCAGGAATACAGCTCAGAGGTAGAATATTTGCTTCACATATAAGAGGTAAGGAAGGAGGAGGAAGGGGAGGGAGAAAAAAAGGAACAGGAGAAGCAAAGCATTGCTTTTCTTTATGCAGATGCCCTGCATAAATACAGGGGTTAACAGTCTTCCTGTCTCTGCCTTCTAAACAAGATAGAAATTTCAGATACAGCAACAGTGCCACTTATTTGGTGTTAGTTCTTAACCTGGTCACTCTCCTGACATTCACTCTGTAAGTGCTTTATATGTTGTTGGTTTTATGTACATGTTCATTTTCTGGGAAAAATCTATATTTTCATTAGGTTTTGTGAGAGGTCATATCCTCAGAAAATGTCCTAGGCTTTGAATCCTACCATACTTATCCCTAGGAGACCATATCTGGAAAGCTGATTATGTCCTCTGTGTACATCATTTGATGTTATGACTTCAGGATGCATCTTGAACCTTGTTTTCAACAAAATGTTGTAAACATGCCTTAAGCTTAATGAAAAAAAAATCATCATAAAATGTCCTGTCTGAAAAGAGCATCTTAGATCACTGTACAATGCATTCAGTAACTTTCATTTTAGTCACTAACATTATTAGTACTCTTTGTTGTTTTTCATTACTTTTCTATAGATCCACGCATGATGACCCTGGTGTAAGGGACTGTGCACACACTGTTAACTCAGAAAATAAAACCACATATTCAAAGCAATCAAAACCCCTAAATATTAATAAGAATTAATTTTAGATTTAGGGCCCAACAATAATTCAGTTGAAATGTGAGGAAGACTATGAAAAACAATCATTCATCAAGCTTTTAGAGTATATACATATGTGTGTGTATGTATAAATATGATGAAAAGATGCACACATAAACACAATTTAAGAATTCTTGAGCACACAGACAAAAGGTAGAACATCATTAAGCAGGATTTTCTTCCTTTCTGTTTTCTTGCCAGGGAGATTTTGAACATGTTCCTTCCCTTCCTCCCTTCCCCTCCCTCTCACTTCCTTCCTTGCTCAGTGTGAATTTACAAACATTGCACTTGAATGGATGCAATTCTGTGAAAGCATTGCCCAAAGGCCCCCTGTTGCCTCACTTCTAGACCTTGAACACAAAATGCATTCTAGCTATTTTTTTTTTCCTGAACTGGTGATTTTTCTGAAGGAGGGAGGAGTAGACACCCAAACATGGTGAATTCCTCATCTATCCCTTCCTCCTACCTCAGCTTATGTCCTTTAGCACTTTGGGGAGCACACTGACAGAAGTTCCCCATCCATGCAAACAACAATCATACATGTGCTTTCTCAGATTTTCTAACAAAATTCTTCTAGTTGCCAGACTATGACCTTGTCTAAAAAAGAATTGGCTTGGTTCTCAAGCAACAATCTCATAAGTGCAGCCAGGCTATTAAGTCATGTGCCAAGGTGCTCAGATGGGTATTCTTGGCACAGTGCCAGTGCACTGGCACAGAGCCAGGAGATCAGTGAAGCCAACACTTCTCCTTTTGGATTCAGTCCACTTCCTAGTTGAAGTCACCTATGGCTCAAAAAGAAGTTTGCGGGATTAGGGATGTAGCTCAGTTGATAAGAGGTAGAACAGTAGGATCAGAAATTCATGGTCATCTTATAGCTGTTTAGTTTCAGGCCAGGCTGTGCTACAGGGGATCCTAACCAAATAATAATAATAGTAATAAACAGAATACATTTTGGCTAAGAGCATATTTGACGATTATTGTTCCAAGCCAGAGCTAACCTCAGGTTATCAACTTTCCTCAGGGAGGAAGCAAGGAGGCAACAAGGTTCAGCCCAACAGAATTTTCTGCACACATACCCCTCTCCAACCAAGCCCTCCCAGCCTACCATGTGGAAATGTGTGCTCCCACTGGAGACCAGAGGTGCCCCAGCTTGTAATGCTGAGTGCATGGGGCAGGCAAAGTCACCATGGAGCACAACTGTTTGGTCAATGGCCCACTGAAACCATCACAAGAAAACAAAACCACAAAAGAACAACACAAGAAAAAATGTACTGGGTACAATGTGTGCAAAGAGAATGGAAGAAGAAAAAAAATACCAAAACTCAGAACAGTGGCCTGTTTCTCAATGGGCACTCTATCCTGTTACATTAGTGATGTCCTACCCTGAAATCAGGCTCCACCAAATTACATCAGAGTTTGAAACGGTGACCTGCATTCAGCCAGACCAGAGAATGGAGCAGCAACATATCTGTTGATCTCTACCAGAACAGAGGCCAAAGCACCAGGCAAACTCTGCCAGGCCAGAGACCACAACAGCAGCAAATCTTTGCCAGATCGAATGCCAGAGCCGTGGCCAAGCTCTGCCAGACCTGAAGCCAGAGTAGTGGCTAAGCTTTGCTAGACCAGAGACCACAGAACATTGGCAGAGGTGCCAAGCCTGGGGCTCCACATACTGTATCCATCCTTTGCTACCTCCTTGCCACTCTCACTGGAACCTGTGAAGCATGGCTCAAGCTTCCCTGAAATAGGAAAGAATCAAGTCTAGAGGGATAGAAGCATTCTGTCCCATGTCCTCAATCACTCCCAGAGACAAAAACAAACAAACAAACAAACAAACAAACAAACAAAAAAACTGGCAGCGACAGACAAAACAGTTAAACAAGACACAAACAGCTATATCCCATTGCTTGTTCAGAAGAAAAATATACAGAGCCAGAAAGAAGATTCCACCACTCTTGCAGTGGAAAAAAATGAAAGTAGGCTATTAGTGAATCCCTGATGCAGGAGCTACCTACATTGTCCTTGTCCAAAGATCCAGAGATCACAGAAAACTGGGTACTCTACCACCCTTTACAGATAGGGGCACATTCATCCTCTCTGAGGTCTAGAGATCACAGAAAACTCAGTGCTTAACTCCCTTTAAAGATGTAGAGATGTGCCCTTTCTTTCCAGGCTTCCTCTGGCCCACAGCTGTCCAGAGCATCAGCTCTAACCTTTCTGTACACATAGATTACACATTTTGCCTCAAGGTCAAAAAAAAAAAAAAACTAGAGAAACACAGACACAGACAGATACAGACAGAGTGCTCACTTATTGGCTGTTGTTCAGTTCCCTGTGCCAGGGGTGTTTGGGAGCCTTGAGGATCCAATATTAGACCCCACATGTTATGGCCAGGAGCTAGAACACATATGCAAGATCAAACAGTTTTATTTGGGCTTAAGCTGGGTCTCTCCAACATCACCAACACAGTGGATCAGAGAGGAGAGCCCTGAGCAGCTGCATGGCAGGATTTTGACTGGGGTTTTAGGAAGGACCAGAAAGTGCTGGTTTAACAGTTACAGGATTGGGTGACATTCAGCAAGAGCAAGCTTTTTACAAAGTGATTGGCTAGCTAACATAACTAACATTGAGCAAGCTACCTCTTGGCCTCAGGAATGTTAGGTATTTTCTGTGTCATTGAATGTTCTACTTCAACGCTGGTGGGCTGCCCCCACAAATGCCCCACTTTGAGATAAGATACATTCCCGTCCTTGTGGTTATCCTCAGGCTGTTCCCTGGGTATGGAATCTTATGACCTTGTTTTGGGAAATGGTGACCCATGGCCTAGTTCCTGCTTACCTTATGGTAGAGTCACTATTTTGTGACCTTTAGGTGACCTTTTTAGGCCTAGTTTCTGGTGACGTTTGGGGGTGTCCGGTAGGTTCTCTCAGTTCTAAAAGATCCATTTGAATTTTGTGGATGTTGTAAATGGTATGTCCTGTGTCAGAGAGCACTCCAATATCAAGCTGTGATATAGAAGAGTAGAACTGATGATGTAAAGAATTTACTATTGCTGAGAAACTAGTGGTACCAGTTAGAGTTTAGCTGAGGGAAGACTGCCTGTAAAACACTCCATAGACAAGTAGTATGTTAACCAGGCCTCTTAGAGATTAGGATCCTAGGATATACATGTTTGCTCACCAGGATTGTCTATAAAAGTGCCAGGGTGATGTTTTTTTAATTTGTAAATTTCCAACACGTATTTATTAATTCATGAATGCAAATAAAAGCAGACCAGATTTGGTGGCGTACAATTTGAGTCAGGTACCTTGATCCAGTAAATATTGAATTTCATATTAAGGGACTGTCCTATGCCCATATATACAATCCTCATTGACACAGTTCTGTCAGTTCAAATTTGAGACAGAGGCTATGGGCTAAAGCTGTGTCTGTCAGGTTACAGGTCTCAGAAGCTAATATTGGACACAGGGGCAACATCAAACAGTATCTTATTAATGGCTTTCCCTCTACCACAGAATGGCCTGTGTTTTTCAAAGTCTGTATGCCTATGTGTTTTTTTCAACTAAGAGTTTAAGAGTCATGAGTTCAATACCTACCAAGCACATGGTGGCTCACTACCATCTATAATGAGATATGGTGCCCTCTTTTGGTGTACAGGTGTGCATGCATGCAGAACATTGTATACATAATAATAAATAAATAAATATTTAGAAAAGTCAGTTGTTGGTATTATTAATTTTTTTGTTGATGCATCATTTTCTAGTCTCTTATTAGTTAATACTCTCTGATAATCCCCAGTCATTAAGAATTTCACTCCTTTTTCACTAGTACTTTGATTTTTGTTTTTGTTTAAAGCATTGTGTCCTATACATCAGTCATTCACATGTTATGTAGTTTATACTTTATTTAAACACTAAATTCTCCTTCTACTACCCAGTGCCTAGAATATAATCCTTCAACTCTTTTCAGGTGGGCCCTGACTGGTCAGTGTGAAGTAAAAGAGATCAGTTAATGAGTGTCCACTGAACTCTTTGGGTTTTGTTTGTTTGTTTGTTTGCTTGGAGGTGGGTGATTACAAATAAAGAGGGAACCTGTGTAAGAACTGAGTTCATGACCTACTTTGAAGTTGGTGTTGTCACAACACAGAAAGAGAGGTGGAGGAACGAAGATGGCAATGAGTCAGGTGATCAATTTTAGATGGTCAGTAAAAGTGAAAATTGTACACTTAGGGCTGGGAGTCATACACAAAGAGAATCAAGAATATGGATTAATTGCTGCACTTGTTTCTGGAAAGCAAATTTGTACAGTTACACTAGTTCATAAACACAGAAGATCTGGACAAAGTGGGGTGGTAGTGCCTAACAGGAATGCTTTTTCCCTCCCTCATTTGAAAATGCACAAAGAGAAAAGGTGTGAATAATACTTTGTGTGCTCTAATATATACTTGAATTCCCTGAAGAATATTGGACCATAAAGCCATTTTCAACTTTTAAAAATAATTTTTGAGATTATAATGAAATCGTTTCAAGCTTCTTATTCCTCTCTACTCTTACGTCTCAAATGCTGGGATGAATGGTTAAGGTGGCTACTTAACAATCAAAGCAGACGTGGCTGTCAGGTTCTCCAAGTATCCCTCAGTCCTTACCTGTAACAAGGTATGAGTGTCAAACACACATTTCTAGCCCAGGAGTTGAGCTGCCCTCCTCCCTGCTGTCCTTCCTTATGTATTCTAACCGTTTTGGTTACCTGGTCTTTTTCATTTATCATTTTTCCTCCTGGCTCTGTGTTTTGGCTCTCCACTTCCCTCTCTCCTCTCATCTCACATAGCTCAGGGTCATGTCAACTTTAGACTGTCCCAGATTTCCCTGTGTCTGACTATGTTCTCTCGTCTATCTATAATAAACTTTCTATTCCAACATTCCTAGGTACAGCCATATACTTTTTGTTTTATTTCTTGTTTTCATTGAGCTCCCATTAATTACTTGCTTTCAAATTCATGGCCATGTGTTTCTTTAATGGTTGTTACTGTTTGTCTTTGACTGAAGTTTGGCTAAAGGACTTCCCACCTATGAGGTAGAGGTGACTGCACTGGACAATGATCGTGTAATGGAATGTGCAACATAAGTGACCTGCATCTTGGAAGATGATTAGGTGCCCTGGGAAAGTGGAATTTGATCGCAGTGTGATCTCTTATATTGTGAACTATAAAAACCTGTGCTTTGTTTGGTGTGGGTGAGCCCTAACACACCCTTAATTCCAAGAATTTCTGTTTATTGAAAACAGGTAATTATGGTATGGTTCCATCAGCCCTAGAACATACCTTTAATTCAAAAGCTCTCTGTGCACAGAATTAAACAATTTTAACCCTGGGTCAAGAGGCAAAGCAAGAAACCAGCTGACAGGGATTAAAGAGTCAGTGGAACTTTCAGCTGAAATGTATTTAAGACAGAGTGTAAAAGTGGAAGGAGGTTTAGCTTGGTAGATTTGGGGCTTTTTGAGCTTTGAGCTAGAAAGCCTTTGGCCTTGGGTTCTTTTGGCCTATTCCCCCTGAGTTGTATTCTGAACTGGTGAGCTTTGGGGGCTTTTTCCTCTTGGAGGTGAGGTGAGTAGCAGGGTCAGATGGGTGCTTTCTCTGCCTCTCTGCACTATCATGTTTTAAAATCAAATAATTGGGATTTTTATTCTTTTATAACAACACTGTGTTATAAAAGAATGTGTGCCCATAGGGGTTAGGGAAAAGCTAGAATGCCTCTGTTATCTGCATCATTTGATCTTTGATTCACTGGTAGAGGAGCTACTACTTTCCTGAGACTCGGCTTTATTGTGCAAGCTAATGTGGGACTCTGGGCAGGCCTAGCAATCAGGAGCAATAGTGGGGAGTAGTTTATGGGTTTGTTCTGGGAATTTCCTCTGATGTAGCTCCAAAGAGCTGTGAGTGAGACTAGAGGCCATGTCATGCTGAGTGTGGGGCCATTGTCCTCAGGCCAGGAAGAGCAGGCTGCTGAGCTCTAACAGCCTGATCTGTTTTGAATGAGATGGACTGAGGTTCAGATTGTGGTTCAGGTTATGGTTCTGTTGGTCTCCATGTGATGATCTCGGCAGAGACCCTTGGCCTTCGACCTTTCCTTTCCTGAGTGTTGAATGACCAGAGAAGTGAGGACTTTGCAGCCTGGGCAGTAGAAAGTCATGGTGCTTATAATATCACTATCTAGTGTGCACACACAGGCATTGGTTTTGCAGTGGACAGATTAGAAAACTGAAGGTCTCATTTCTAGAAATGATGAATGTTGTATTCCACACATAGTTTTGTGTAACAAATTTTACAAATAGTTTTGAAACTGGAAGAAAAAAGTTTGTGGTGATCATCCTTCAGCAATAATTGATTATTTGTTTTTTTTTACTTATTTTTTTACCTTGCATCTACCACGAGGCACAATGGCATGCATTAGAGAAATTCAATTCCAGGGTATAAAATGAATTTCAGAGATGCAGAATTTTGTCAGGTGTGTCTGGTTTTAGGTAAGTGGATAGGGCAGATTCCACATCTTGTGACATAATCCATGCATCAGGAAACATATTAAATTATTCTCCATCATTGTTCTGTGTGTGAGTGTTGGCAAGGGCTGGGATGTGCCTGAACCCAGAAGGGGACATGAGGGCCTGCAAGCCATAGCTTATCTTTATGATCACCTCCATTTTCCACTTCCAGAGAAAAAGGACTCCCTGGAAAGGAGGTTAGTAGTAGATGGAGAGTCATAAATATAACAGTTTAGGTGTCACTTTGAGTTTGTCTTGTGTGATTTGTGAAATCTGTGTTTATTTGATATCTATTAAGTAAACAATCAAAGGTATCTCTGGTCCAGTGCACATTTTTCATGTTAGAGTGTCCTTAGGTCTTTTCATGTAAACTTGGCTATATTTTAGGCTTATGTTTTTGGCTTTTTCTCTCACCCCCTCATTCTTTCGCAAACACTGTACACATTCTTGATTATTGAAGTTTGTTGTAAGTACAGAAGTTACATCATGCCAGAAGATTATGAGATTCATGACAATAGAATCATCCCTTATTTTTCTGTTTTCTGCTGTTTCTTACCAGGTGGCTTTTCTGATATGAGATAGAGATTTTGGATTGTTCTTTAGCAATCACATAAAGACAATTTGCACTATGTCTGTAGAAGGCAGAAGAGGCAACATGAAGGTGAGTGATACCAGTTGGCCAGTTTACTCCTTCTCTTTTGACATTTTCTCTTGGTGATCTGTCATTTTTTTCATAAGTTTCATGTGTCCAGTTGTCTCCATATTCGTTAGTTGGAAGATTTTACTCTCCTGAAAAGATTAAATCAAAACCCTGCCCCATCCCTAATTCAGGGGAGAGGATCCTACCTTTTTAGGCATGTTATTTTTTTATAGGGCAAAATGGATTTTTGTAAATAGAAAAATTATAATATCTCAATTAAAGTTAAAAAATCTTTGAAAGTTTACAAATATACCTTAAAGTATATTTATTTCTAGATAATAAAGGGCATTCACTTTGATTTTCAGCCTGTCTTCTACATGTATCTTTTAAATGAAATCTCGTATGTGCCGGCCTCTGCCTCCCAGGTGGTATGTAAAAGGCACGTGCCTCCCAAATGCTGGGATTAAGGCTATGGACCACCAACACCCTGTCATTGTAACTCCTGAGTTTAGAAAACAACTAATTAATAGTGAACTGCTTGTCTCTGCTGGGATTAAAGGCACTGTTTATCACCACACTGCTCAAAAATTTTATATTCACTCCAAATTATTCCATCTCAAACAAGGTTATAACTTTGAATTTACTTAAAACATTTAAACCTCTTAACTGTTTTTAATATGAAACAACAAATGTTTCCATTTTTATTTAAGAAGAAAACACTAGTCTTTATAAGTTTGTGTGGACTCAATGACCAAGCTGTCTGATGAACAGTTACCTCTGCTTATGCAGGGGATCTCTACTATTCAAATCTAATCATTATCAATTTTGATAGGATCCACCATTCCTTTCCTGTGGAGACATTTAGTTTTACCCGTGAAGACACAGTTCAACAGTTTCTCATTGTCTACTCCTTTTAGTTATGTTTACTTCTTTTTGTTGTACAGTATTTAGGTGTGCTGTTAAGTTGCTAGTAAGAGATCTTGCTGATTTTTTTTCTAAATGTACTTAGTGCTATGAACTGTCTAATGGTCAACATTTCTATTGTGTACTATGAGTTTTGATATGTTATGTATTCATTTCATGGAATTATTGCAAGTTTCTTACATATTTTGATACTTCTACTGTTCAAGTATATCATCAATTTTGGAGAATAGTATATGAGGTGCTGAGAAGAGGGAATAATCTTTTGTGCTTGGGTGGATGTTCTGTAAACATCATTTGGGTATATTTGGTTTTATGATGTTAGTTAGCTGGAGCATTTCTCTGTTTAGTTTGGTCAGGAGGACCTGTCCATTGGTGAGAGTGATATATTGAAGTCTTTTCCTATCAGTTTATGAGGGCCGGATGTAATGCAAGATGCAGAAGTGTTTCTTTTATAACTTGGGAGCTCTTAGGTTGGGAGCATAGATATTAAGTATTGAAATATTATATTGCTGGATGTTTTATTTTAATATGTCATGTCTTTTGCCATCTTTTGATTAGCTCTTTTTGAAAACTATTTCGTTAACTATTAAAATTGCTATACAAGCTTGATACTCTAGTCCATTTATTTAGAATATCTTTTTCCAACCCTTTACCTTGAGATAATGTCTATCTTGATGTGAAGCTGTGTTTGTTGTTTTTAGAAGAAGGGTGGATTCTATTTTATCATCAATTTTGTTGGTGTCTTTTTATTGGTGAATTTGGGTTGATGTTATTAAGAGATATCATTGAACAGTAATTGTTATTTTGGTGGTGGTGGTGGTTTTAGCACCTTGAGTGGGGCTGTATTTAAAGATACATATTATTTAAAATTGACCTTTTTATGGAACATCTTATTTTCCCCATTTGGTGATTGAAAGTTTCTAGGCATAGTTAGTAATTTGTGTTGGCTTCTGCAGTTTTTTAGAGTCAGAAGCACTCTGTCTAAGCCCTTCAACTTCTAGCATTTTTACTGAGAATACAGGATTAATTCCAATAGATCTGCCTTTTTTTTTTTTTTTTGGTAGGTTTTTGTTTGTTTTGGTTTGTCTGATTGGTTGGTTAGTTTGTTTTTGGGTTTTTTTTGTTTGTTTGTTTGTTTTCAGTTGCAGCTTTTCATATTCTTTCTTCGTTCTGTATATTTAGAGTTTTGATTATTCTCTGGTAAGAGGACTTTCTTTTCTGGTCCAGTGTCTTTGGTATTTTGTATGCTTCTTGTGCCTTGATAGACAGCTTTAGGTTAAGAAATTTTTCTTGTATGATTTTGTTGAAAATGTCTTCTGGACCTTTGATCTCATCCTTCTTCTTCTAATCTGATTATCAGCATGTTGTGTGTTGTCATAATGTCCCAGAGTTCCTGGATGTTTCCTCAAAGTTTGTATATAGACAGGCTGGTTTTGAACTTCCAGCTCTAACTCCAGTCGAGTGTTGGGCTTAAATGTAGGCCAACATGCCTGGCATCAACATCACCATCATTGGCTGCTGAGCATGGAATATATGGTTTTAGGTATTTATTTTGTTTTATTTTGTATATGTAAGCATAGGCTATTGTGTTGATTTTCATCAACATCTTGCATTTGAAATTTGGCAGAGAGTATATTTAATTTCTTAGGATGGCATTTAATGATGACACTAACACTATCTGAGCTTTCTGAGTCATTGAATTGTGGGTTTGTGACACTCTCCTTACCTGTTGTATTTGTTTTTTTTTAATTTTATTTGTTTGTTTTATTCCCATTTAATTTATTTTTAATTTAAATTTGTTTTTTTAATTTATTCTCTGACATGAACTCGAATCTTTGATTACCTCCTCCTGAGTGTTGCAGTCTTGCAAAGCCACAGAGGAAGATGATGCAGCCATCCTTGATGAGACCTGATAAGCTAGAAGGGAAGGAATTCCTCCCCAATTAGGAGACTAGAGAAAGGGCATAGGGGCAGAAGAAGGAGGTTGGTGGGCCTGGGAGGAGATGAGATGAGAGGGGGCTATGGCAAGGATACAAAGTGAACACATTGCAATAAATGAATTAATTAAATTAAAAAATAATTTATCCACTTAACATCCCAATTGTAATCTTCTACCTCGACTCTTCCTTATCTCACCCTCCATTCTTCTTTCCTCCTTATCCCACTTCCTATACCTCAGATACAGGGAACCTTCCTCTCCTACCATCTGAACCCAGCCTATCAAGTCTCACTACAACTTCCTGCATCCTCTTCCTCTGTGGCATAGCAATGCCCCCTCCACCAAGGGGAAATGATCAAATAGCAGACAGCAAAGTCCATGTCAAGCCAGCACCTTCTCCCCTTACTATGGATCAAACATGGAGACTGAGCTGCCTATCAGCTACATCTGAGCAGGGGTCTGGTTCCTCTTCATGTATGGTCTTTCGTGGGTCCATCAATCTCTGCAAGTCCCCATGGGCCCAGATTTGTTGTCCTTGTTGGTCTTCTTATGGAGCTCCTGCCAGCTCTGGGTCTTTCTACATTCTATCCTCCCACTCTTTCCTATGATTCCCTGTGCTCTACCCAAAGTTTAACTGTGAGTCTTAGCATCTGCTTCGAACCCCTACTGGGTAGAGTATTTTGGACGATATGTATGTTAGGCTCTCATCCTATTCCCTCTCCTCAGTCATTTCTGGTGTTGATTCTATTTGCCCTTTTGCATAAGAATTGACCATCCATAGGGTCCTCCTCTTTATTTAGCTCCTTTAGGTCTGCAGATTGTAGTATGTTTATCCTATATTATGGCCATTATTCACTTACAAATGAGTAAATACCATGCATGTCTTCCTGGTTTTGCAATTACTCATATAGGATGATCATTTCTAGTTCCATCCACTTGCCTGAAAATTTCATGGTTTCCTTTTTGTTTTTAAATACCCAAGTAGCATTCCATTGTGTAAATGTACCACAATTTCTGTAAAACAATGGTTTGTTTGAGAGACATGTAGTTTGTTTCCCTATTCTGACTATTATGAATATAGATGCTATGAACATAGTTGATCAAATATCTTTGTTGAATGGTAGAGCATCTTTTTGATATATGCCCAGGAATGGTATAGCAGGGTCTTGAAGTAACACTACTTCCAATAGTCTGAGAAAGCATCAGATTGATTTCTAAAGTGGTTGTATAAGTTTGCACTCCCACCAGCAATGGAGGAGTATTCCTCTTTCTCCACATTCTCACTAGCTTGCTGTCAGTTCAGGTTTTGACCTTAGCCATGATGGGTTGAAGATGGAATGTCATTTGCATTTCCAGGATGACTACAGATATTGAGCATTTAATGTCTACCATTTGATATTCCTCTCTGGAGAAATCTCTGTATAGTTCTGTACCCCAGTTTTAAATTGGATTATTTGGATTATTGGAGTTTAATTTCTTCAGCACTTTATATATATTGTTTATTAGCTCTTTCAGTTGTATGTGGGGTTGGTGAAGATCTTTTGCCAGGCTGTAGGTGGCCATTTTATTCTATTGACAGAATTCTTTGCTTCATAGAAGCTTTTTGTTTCATGAGATCCTATTCATTAATTCTTGATCTTAGAGCAAGTATTCTTGGCGTTCTGTTGAGGAAGTTACTCTTTATGCCAAAGAGATCAAGACTCTTTCCCACTTTTTCTAACAGATTTAGTGTATCTGGTTTTATGTTGAGGTCTTTGAACAACTTGGACTACAGTTTAGTGCAGGGTGATAAATATGGATCTATTTTCATTTTTCCAATGTAAACTTCAAGTTAGACCAGCACCGTTTGTTGAAGATGCTGTCCTTTTTCCATTGCATGGTTTTGGCTTCTTTGTCAAAAATCAAGTGGCCATAGGTGTGTGGGTTTATTTATGGATCTTCACTTCAATTCCATTCATCCACCATTCTGTTTTTATTTCAGTACCGTGCAGTTTTTTATTACTATTGATTTATAGTAGAGCTTGAGATCAGGGATGGTGATACCTACTGAATATCTGCTATAGTACAGGAATGTTTTAGCTATTCTGGCTTTTTTATTTTTCCATATGAAGCTGAGAATTTCTTTTCAAATTCCTTAAGGAATTGTGTTGATATTTTGATGGGACTATCATTTAATCTATAGATTGTTTTTGGTATGATAGCAATTTTTACTATGTTGATCCTTCTGACTCATCTGCATGAGAGATATTTGTATCTTCTTGTATCTTTTTCAATTTCTTTCTTCAGAGGCTTAAAGTTTTTGTTTCATGGAGGTGTTTCACTTGCTTGTTGAGGATAACTCCAAGGTATATTATGTTGTTGTTGTTGTTGTTGTTTCCTGCCTACTGTGAAGGGTGTTGTTCTCCTAATTCTTTCTCAGTCCATTTGTCTTTTGCATACAGGAGTGCTACTGCTTTTTTTTTTTTGAGTTAACTTTATATCCAACCACTTTGATAAAGTGTTTTTCAACTGTAGGAGTTCGCTACAGTAGAATATTTGGGGTCACTTTTATATACTGTCATATATGTGAATATAAATACTTTGACTTCTTCCTTATCAATTTGTATCCCTTTGATCTCCTTTAGTTGTCTTATTGCCCTAGATAGGACTTTGAGTACTGTACTGAAGAGATTTGGAGAGAGTGTGTAGCCTTGTCTTGTCCCTGAGTTCAGTTGAATTGATTTAAGTTTCTTTCCATTTTTTTTCATGTTAGCTATAGGATTGCTGTATATTGTCTTTACTATTTTTAGATCTGTGCCTCTGTCCCCAGTCTCTCCAAGACTTTAAACAAGAATAACTGTTGGATATTGTCAAATGTTTTTTCAGCATCTAAGAAAATGATCCTTTTTTTTTCAATTTGTTTATATGACAGATTAAGATTCCCTATATTGAACTATCCCTGCATGCCTGGGATTAAGCCTACTTGGTAATGGTGGATGATATCTTTGACATGTTCTTGGATTTGGTTTGCAATTATTTTATTGAGTATTTTTGCATCATTGTTCATAAAATAGATTGGTCTGAAATTCTTTTTCTTTTGGGGGGTCATTGAGGATTTACCAAGGTGACTGTGGTCTTACAAAAGAAGTTTGGTCATGTTGCGTCCATTTCTATTTTGTGGAATAATTTGAAAAATATCGATATTGACTCTTCATTGATGGTCTTGTAGAATTCTGCTCTGAAATCATCTCGCTCTTGGCTTTTTTTGGTTGCAAGTATTTAGATGGCTGCTTCTATTGCCTTAGGCAGTAAAAGACTATTTAATATCTTTACCTGATTTTGATTCAACTTTGGTAAGTGTAATCTAACAAGAGAATTGTATATTTCATTTAGATTTTTAAATTATGCGGCATATAGGTTTTTGACATAAGATCTAATGGTTCTTTGGATTTTCTCAGTGTCTGTTATCTTTATCTCTCTCTCTCTCTTCCTTTCCAACTGTTGATTTGGATAGTGTCTTTCTGCCATTTAGTTAGTTTGACTAAGAGTTTGTCTATGTATTTGATTTTCTCAAAGAACTAGCTCTTGGTTTTGTTGATTCTTTGAATTATTCTCTTTGTTTCTAATTTATTGATTTCAGCCCTGAGTTTGGTTAGTTCTAGTAGTCTACTCCTGTTGAGTGTGTTTGCTTCTTTTTTCTAGGGCTTGCAAGTGTGCCATTCAGTTGCTTGTATAGGATGTCTCCAATAGCTTATGAAGGCCTTTAGTGCTATTAAAAGTCCTCTTAGGACTGCTTTCATTGCAGTTTGGGTATGAGGTACCTTAATTTTCATTGAATTGTAGGAAGTTCTTTCTTTATTTCTTCCCTGACCTAGATTTCATTCAGTAGGTAGTTGTTCAGGTCCCATGTATGTGTAGGCATTTTGTTATTTCTGTTATTGTTGAGGTCCATCTTTAGTCCATCATAGTCTGATAGGATACAAGATATTATTTCAATCTTATTGTATCTGTTGAGACCTGGTTTGTGACCTACTGTATGTTCAGTTTTGGAGAAGGGTCAGTGAGGTGCTGAAAGAAGATAGATTCTTTTCTGTTTGGGTTAAAAATTTCTCTAGATATCTGTTAGGTTCATTTGATTCATGACCTCCATTTGTGTCATTATCTCTCAGTGTAAGTCCTTTTCCATTGCTCTGTCCCTTGATGATAGTGACATGTTGACCTCTCCCACTATTAATGTATGGTGATTGATATGTTCTTTAAGTTTTATTAATGTTTCTTTTACAAATGTGGGTGTCCTTGTATTTGGGGCATTGTTGCTCAGAATACAGATGTCATCTTGGTGGAATTTTCCTTTGATGAGTATGAAGTATCCTTTCTCTTTATTTGTTTATTTATTTATTTATCTATTTATTTATTTATATTTAGGAGCAATAACTGATATCAGACAATATTTTCAAAGTTTGAAAGTCTGAGAAACAGCATAGTTTTTAAAAAATCTTTCAACATTTTATTGTGTTCTTTTTTAAATTTTTATTAACAACAGTTTACTCACTTTGTATCCCCCTGTACCTCCCTTCTTCCTCCCCTCCCTATCCCACCCTCCATCTTTTCCACCTCTGTCCCTTTCCTAGTCCACTGATAAGGGTGGTCCTCCTCCCCTTCAATCTGATCCTACTCTATCAGGTCTCATTAGGAGGGGCTGCATTGTCTTCTGTGGCCTGGCAAGGCTGATCCCCCTTCAATGGGAGGTGATCAAAGAGAAGGCCAATGAGTTCCTGTCAGAGACAGTCCCTGTCCACATTACTATGAAGCCCACTTGGATATTGAACTGCCATAGGCTACCTTTTGTGCAGGGGTTTCAGGCCATCTCCATGAGTGGTCCTTGGCTGGCGTATCAGTTTCAAAAAAGACCCCTGTGCTCAGAATTTTTGGAACTGTTACTGTCCTTGTGGAGCTCCTCTCCTCTCCAGGTTTACTATCTCCCAGTTCTTCCATAAAATTCCCTGCACTCTGCCCAAAGTTTGGCTATGAATCTCAGCATCTGCCTTGACACTCTGCAGGGTAGAGCCTTTCCAAGGCCCTCTGTGGTAGGCTCCTGTCCTGTCCCTGTATTCTCCCTCATCTTATGGCTATCCTCTTTGCCTTTCTGCATGGGATTTGAGCATCTTAGCCAGCATACTCCTTCCTGATTAACTTCCTTAGGTGTACAGATTTTAGTATTTTTATCTTATATTTTATATCCTATATCCACTTACGAGTGAGTATATACCCTGTGAGTCTTTCTGCTTCTGGGATACCTCACTCAGGATGATCTTTTCCATTTCCCACCATTTACCTGCAAATTTCATGTTTTCCTTGTTTTTCATTGCTGAGTAATATTTCATCATATAGATATACCACAATTTCTGTATCCATTCCTCAACTGAGGGCCATCTGTGCTGTTTCCAGCTTCTGGCTATTACAAATAAAGCTATTACAAACATAGTTGAGCAGATGTCCTTGTTGTATACTTGAGCGCCTTTTGGATATATGCTTAGGAGTGGTATAGCTGGATCTTGAGGTGGCGCCATTCCTAATTGTCTGAGAAAGTGCCAGGTTGATTTGTAAAGTCGTTGTATAAGTTTACATTCCCACCAGCAATGAAGGAGGATTCCCCTTTTTCCACATCCTATCCAGCATGGGTTGTCACTTGAGTTATTTGTCTTAGTCATTTTGATGGGTGTAAGGTGAAATCTCAGGGTAGTTTTGATTTGCATTTCCCTGATGACTAAGAATGTTGAAAATTTCTTTAAGTGTTTCTCTGCCATTCTATATTCCTCTATTGAGAATTCTCTGTTTAGCTCTGTACCCCATTTTTAATTTGGGTTACTTGATTTGTTGGTGTTTAACTTCTTGAAATCTTTATAAATACTGGATATTAACCTTCTGTCAGATAAGGGTTGGTGAAGATCCTTTCCCAATCTGAAGGCAGTCATTTTGTTTTGATAACAGTTTCCTTTGACTCATAGAAGTTTTTGAGTTTCATGAGGTCCCATTTATTGATTGTTGCTCTTAGAGCCTGTACTGTTGAAGATCTGTTCAAGAAGTTGTCTCCTGTTCCAATGAGTTCAAGGACCTTCCTCACTTTTTCTTCTAACAGGGTTAGTATGTCTGGTTTTATACTGAGGTCTTTGATCCATCTGAACTTTAGTTTTGTGCAGAGTTATAAATATGGATCTATTTGCATTTTCCTACATGTAGACATCCATTTAGACCAGCACATTTTGTTGAAAATGCTATCTTTTTTTCCATTGTATGGTTTTGGCATCTTTGTAAAATATCAGGTGTCCATAAGGGTGTGGGTTTATTTCTGGGTCTTCTGTTCGATTCCATTGATCCACCATTCTGTTTCTATGCCAGTACAATGCAGTTTTTATAACTGTTGCTCTATAGTACAGCTTGAGATCAGGGATGAGATACCTCCAGAAGATCTTTTATTATGGAAGATTGTTTTAGCAATTCTGGGTTTCTTGTTATTTCATATGAAGTTGGGAATTTTTCTTTCAAGGTCTGTAAAGATATGTGTTGGTAATTTGATGGGAATTACATTAAATCTGTAGATTGCATTTGGTAAGAGGATCATTTTTACTATGTTAATCCTGCCAAGCCATGAGCATGAGAGATCTTTCCATCTTCTGATATCTTCTTCTATTTCTTTCTTTAGAGACTTGAAATTTTTTCATACAAGTCTTTGACTTGCTTGGTTAGGGTCACACTAAGGTACTTTATGTCCTTTTTGACTATTGTGAAGGGTGTTGTTTCCCTAATTTCTTTCTCAGCACTTTTTTCTTTTGTATACAGGAGGGCTACTTATTTTTTGAGTTGATTTTGTATCCAGCCACATTGCTGAATGTGTTTGTCAGCTTTAGGGGTTCCCTGGTAGAATTTTGGGGGTCACTCATGTCTACTATCATACCATCTGCAAATAGTGATACTTTGACTTCTTCCTTTTCCATTTGTGTCCCCTTGATCTTCTTTAATTGTCTTAGTACTCTAGCAAGGACCTCTGGAACTATGTTGAAGAGATATGGAGGGGGCAGCCTTGCCTTGTCCCTGAATTCGGTGGGATTGCTTTAACTTTCTCTCCGTTTAGCTTGATGTTGGTTATATGTTTGCTGTATATCGCCTTTACTATGTTTAGGTATATGCCCTGTATCCCTGATCTCTCCAATACTTTAAACATGAATGGATGCTGGATTTTTTTCAAATGATTTTTCATCAACTAAGGAGATTATCATGTGTTTATTTTTCTTTCAGTTTGTTAATATGGTGGATCATATAGATGGATTTTTGCATATTGAACCACCTCTGCATACTTGGCCTGAAGCCTACTTGGTTGTAGTGGATGATATCTTTGATGTGTTTTTTTATTGGGTTTGCAAAGTATTTTGTTGAGTATTTTTGCATCAGTGTTCATAAGGGAGATTGGACTGAAATTGTCTTTATGCTGGGGTATCCAGGGCTGCTTTCTCCTGGATAACTGCGTTCTGGAGATGCCATATTGCTCTGTCTTTTGTTGGGTGAGCTTTTATGCTGGCCTCTACCCATTTGGCTAACTTAGGTGTTGGGTGTTAGTTTCTGGTGGTTCCTAGAATCCTGTGCTGGGGAGAAGGAGAATTCCTTTGGCAGGAAGAAGATTTTTCTCAAACGAGGCTTCCTTAGCTTTTGGGGTACGGTCACTGAATGACAGGTGTTTTTCAGGAGTTGTCACAGCTTACCTCAGGCATACAGACCTTAGTGGAAATTGTCTGTGTTATTCAAGGGGGCTCTCCTCTCACCCAGAGAAATCCTGAAGACAGCTGCCCTGCTGCTGGGACTCTTGCTGTAAATTTAGTGAGCTGTAGCTGTAACCTGGATACCCCATGGTTTGGTCAGTTTAGTTAGGAATAACTGGTTGTCCCTTGGAACAGTATCTGGGGATTGATCTTGGAAATCCCAGGCTTCTGTAGGTCTGAGTTTGGAGCTCTGTGCCCCAGTACCCAGGTGGTAATCAGTGTCAAGTGAGCACCACTCTCATGTGTACAGCAGGAGGCTAGAGTCTGGAGCCTGTAGATAATTAGAAACTTTTCTGTAGCTAGGTGTACTGAAGTAGGGCCAGATATTTCCCCCACCTTTGGGTTTTCTCCCAACAGAAAGACCCAGTCTGTACTGTTGGGGGGCTGTAGAGTGCATAGGCACTTGCTTGCGAATGGTGGCTCCAAGCTGGTGACTGGACAGGAACCTGGAAAATTTTTCCGATAATATTCCCATATGTGGTCTTGGTAGTGGTGGTGGTAGTGGTGGTGGGAGGGTCAGCTGAGTGCTCTAAGCTGGGACCTGCTGTTTCCCTCCATGTGGGGTTTTCTTTTTACAGGGAAACCCATCCTTTAGTGCCCTGGGGTACACAGTTCTCTCTGTGATGGAGAGTTGGTTACATGGGTCTGGCAGCTGAAGTCCCACTCATTGCTGTCTGCTGTGCATCTGTAAGTCTACAGGACCTTTTCCATGGATAGACTGGATGACATTCAGTCAGTCCCACTTGCTTCCTTCCCTGTGGGTTTTTCTTGAGAGTGGGACTCCCAGTCTCTGGTGCTCTGGGGTGCACAGTTCAGCCTGGGAAGGTGATCAGGACACACTTCTTGGGTCTATTTCCTTGAAAACCTTATTCCTGCCAAAACAGCCCAGGAAAATTTCCAGGGATTAGCTGGGTGCTCTGAGGTTGAACCCAATTGTTTTTCTCATCATTGGGTTTCTTATCACCTGGTAAACACAGTCAATGTTGTTTAGGGACCAACTGTTCCAACTATTTGTCACTGTGCAGTCTCTGCTACCCCGCAGATCAGTCACAGTATGCAATCAGCCCTGCCATCTGGGATTTTTTAATTTTTACTATATATGAGCATTTTGATTGTATGTATGAATATGAACCTATTGTGTGCCTGATCGTCACAGTATTCTAATGATGTGTTCAGAACTCATGAACTTATAGCAATTGATAGTAGTGGGTCCCAGTTAAACACTGACATTTGAGACCAATTATTTGTAAGAGCAGCAAGAGCTCCTCACTGCTGAGCCGTCTCTCCTGCCTTATGTTGCTTATTTAAGATCATAATTTTTATTGCTGTTTTCGCCTTTCTATTTTTAGCTGTTTAAACATTCATTCCCTTTTAGTAAAATCTTATTAAAGTTACAGTTTAAGCTAGGGCAGTGCAGATTTCTGGAAAATGAATACACAACTGGAGTGAATGTATAATTCCTTGTAGAAGCTTCAGTAAAGACCTCTCAGTTATTACAATATTTTGTGTTTGTTTGATTGACTTTTAGGGGAGGCTCTGTCTTACTATATAGGTCTGGCTGTCCTGGAACTCTTTGCATAGAACATGCTGCATCCAATTCAATAAGATGCACCTGCCTCTGCCTCTGTCTCCTGAGTGATGGAATTAAAGGCATGACAGAATACACCCAGCTTGTCCATCATTTTTCATCGTTAGTAACTGCTCATAAATTTTTCTGATGTGTACTTAATACTGTTCAACTCTTAATTTCTCTTTGTGTGTCTCTGTCTCTCTCTTTCTATTTTGCTCTTTTCTCTCTGTTTGTCTTTGTCCCCATTAATTACCATGATTATTCCAAAGCTATATCCTATTCAAAAAGTTCAAATATGACACAGTTAAACTTCGTTATTCAGTTTTCTTCTAAAATGACTTAGTGATAACTTAACACCAGTTTTTTAATAGAAAAGGTTTAATCTTTATTTTTAAATATAGACTATACGTGACTTAGAAAGGAGAATATACAAAACAATGATCAAATAGTAATCATGTGTTCTATGCCTTTTTTTTCTCTGGTCACTCAAAATTTGATGTTATCAGCTATGATTATTGTTGCTTGCCACTCACATTATTTTTATCCATGTATTCACTGCAGTCCACTTTCCCTTCCACAAATATATGAACTCCCCTTTTCATATACTGATATTCCACATCTCTGATCCCTGGTCAAAACATGATATTCAGTGCCATGTTGTCTTTTGACTGATGTCACCCACTTGTTCACTGTCCCCTGGTAGCCCCATCTCATTTGTTGCTAGATAAAAATGTCATGATTGCGTTTTTTCCTTCCACCTGTCTTATGACAGGGTCCTGACCTACTCACCCACTGAGTAGTAACTGAAGGTGATTCATAGATCACTCAAGAATCCAACTAATGGCCTCTTCATACTCATGTCTTACAAACTAATGAAACTCCTTTAACACAGGTTTTTAAAGCACGCCTTTGGTTTTCCTTACAATCTAACCTTTAGGCTTTTTCTTCTTCCCTCCTTCACCTGATGCACAGAACCCAACTGTCTAACACTAGCACTTCTGTGTCAGAAAACAAATGAAAGAAACACAAGAAATATATGATTATATTACATATGAAGTATAAATTTATACTGTTCCTACTCTTTCTGTTGTACAAATGTATGGCATATTTTAGAATTCAATGACCTTCGATGATGTGCATGTGAAATTCAGCCAAGAAGAGTGGGCTTTGCTGGAACCTTCCCAGAAGCAACTCTACAAAGATGTGATGCTAGAGACCTGTGAAAACCTCACTGCTATAGGTAAGACTGCAATTTTTCTTTCACTTTTAAAATAAAGAGACAACTCTTACTTTGCTATTGATCCTCTTCTGTAATTCCAATTGAGAATGAGGAGGAATGAGGTGAATAAATCAGGCATGGTTCTAAGGGTCACAGAAGATAGTGATTTAAGTTTTGCCTTAATAATAACATGATATTTCCAATAATATATATTTTCTGGTACTATATTTTAGGCTACAATTGGGATGACCAAAATATTGAAGAACATTTTCAAAGTTCTACAAGTAATAAAAGGTAACTTTATGTGCATGTTGATACAGATATAAATCTTAAAATTTAATGTGTCCTGGAAGTTTGCTGGTTTTTTTTGTTTGTTTGTTTGTTTGTTTGTTTATTGGCTGCTTTTTATTTTCTGTTTTTGAAATAGATTTTTTTTCTGGGTATCTGTGACTTTCTTAGACTTGCTTGTTAGACAAGCCTGACCTCAAAATCACACAGATCTGCCTGCTTCTGCCTCCACAAGTGCTGGGATTGAAGGCATGTACTGGCACACAAGGCTGTGTCCTGGAAGTTTTAAAGAAAAGCAACAGTGTAAAAACAGTACTGCTTTAAGCGTACTTATGATCATTAAAATCTCACAATACCATGTACTTCAATGTCAGGTATCTGATTTCTGTTTACAAGGCACTCCCCTGAGATAGAAGAAAATAAAATAATATTGTAACAAAAATACCATTTGAATCATATGGACATTACAGCTACTGACTTGAACTGCCAATCCGTTTAGTCTCATTCTATCTACTCAGATATTGTAAGAGGTATACACACTGAATTGATGATCAGTATGTGTCCAAAACCTTCTAATAAGCAAAACTTTCATAGTAGAACCTGTGTTACTAATTTTCGTGCAGTAACATTGTAAAGTTTAGTGAAAGGAGCAGCTTATGAGAATCAAGAATATTGTTGTGGAGAAACCTTAATCCCTATATGACATGTCTATGATGAACAAAAACAAACTGTGTTAATTCAATGTGGTAATCTTTATTATTTTTGTGAATTAAACTGGTATATCATATGTCAAAATGATTCTAAGACACATGAGCATAGGGTTATTGAAAGAAGCAGTGTCCCTGTCTTTCTCCAAGAACAATTGATTTGTTAGTAGTCCCTACTGTGAGTAAATTTTCTGAATGTGATAAATGTTTACTGTTAATTGGTTTTACAACTTCACTGAGAATTCATCAGCAAACTCATATTGCTGAAAATACCCATGAATACTAGGAATTTGGAAATTCTGCTTGTCTTGGCTCACATTGTAAATGAAGTATCATTCATACAGTACAAAAATTTGTGAATGGGATTGCTGTGGTAAAACTCTGAATTCTTACAATACTCTTCATATATAGGAGAAAAACCTCTTATATAAAAATGATGCTATAAAAGTGATCCACATAACAAATGCTCTTACCATAACAGGGATCTTCAAAAATACCCATAATGAAGGAATACTGTGAATGTGAATAAAGTGATAAAACTTTAAAATTTGATTCTTCTTTACAATTAGACCAAATTATGAAATTAATTCATATAGAAAAATATATTCATTAGTGTAAAGAAAAGACTGTGGTAAATCTTTCACATGTGCCAATTTTCTTTGCAGGCATGAAAGCAGTCATACTGGAGAGAAACCCTTTAAATGCACTCTATGTGGTAAAGCCTTCCAATATATCACTGTTCTACTATGGCATAAAAGAACACACACTGGAGAGAAGCCTTACAAATGTAATCAATGTGGTAAAGCCTTTGCAAAAAGCAGTCAGCTCATACGGCATAAAAGAACACACACTGGAGAGAAACCTTATGAATGTAACCAGTGTGGCAAAGCCTTTGCAGTAAACAGTACTCTCTTAAGCCATAAAAGAACAAACACTGGAGAGAAACCTTATGAATGTAATGAGTGTGGTAAAGCCTTTGCACAAAACAGTGCTCTCTTAAGCCATAAAAAAACACACACTGGAGAGAAACCTTATGAATGTAACGAGTGTGGTAAAGCCTTTGCACGAAACAGTACTCTCTTAAGCCATAAAAGAACACACACTGGAGAGAAACCTTATGAATGTAACCACTGTGGTAAAGCCTTTGCACAAAACAGTCATCTCATAAGCCACAAAAGAAAACACAGTGGAGAGAAACCTTATGAATGTAACCATTGTGGTAAAACATTTGCAGAAAACAGTACTCTCTTAAGCCATAAAAGAACACACACTGGAGAGAAACCTTATGAATGTAACCAGTGTGGTAAAGCCTTTGCACAAAACAGTACTCTCTTAAGACATAAAAGAACACACACTGGAGAGAAACCTTATGAATGTAATGAGTGTGGTAAAGACTTTGCACAAAACAGTCATCTCATAAGCCATAAAAGAACACATACTGGAAAGAAACCTTAGGAATATACCCAACGTGATAAAGCGTTTGCACAGCAGAGTAGTCTCCGAAAACAGGAAAAGACACACAGTGGAGAGAAGCCTTGTGAGGGTAATTAGTGTGATATATCCTTTGTATGTAACAATCATCTCCTAAGACAACAATACATTCTGGAGGGAAACCATATGAATATAATTATGGGGCAAAGCCTTTGCACATAACATCTCCTAATACATAAAATAACACATACTGGAAAAATGTCTGACTGTAACCAATGAAAAAAAACTTTTGGACTTCAGAATAATCTCACACACTCATGAAAGAAATCCTAATGGACAGAAAGCCTGTGAGTGTTTTTAACATGGTGAAACCATTCCACATTTGTATAATCTTCATCATCATGAAAGGATTCATAATAGAGGAAAAACTTATGAATGTGTTAAAATGGTGAGGCCTTGCACAAATCCAGAGTCATCATCAACATAAAAGCATCCTTACTGGAGAGCAATTCTGTGAGTATAAGCAAGGTGGAAAGGCTGTTGTGTACTTTGTTCCACTGAGATGCAACAGAACTGTAAAACTAGCTCAATGGAAATGATCTCGCTTTTCTGAAGGGGGAAGGTGATAGGGGCAATAGGAACGGAGGGTAATCATGGGCTGAGAAGGGAGGGGGATTACTATTGGAATTTAAAGTAAATAAACTTATTTTTAAAAAGAATACAATGAATGGTGAATATCAATTACATGCAACAGTATTATATACTGTGTTTATGGAAGACTTATTGATAATCCTGATTCTCAACATTTACTATTTTCAGTTGCCTCACTTTACACAAGAAACTTTTAGTCCAGTGTATGAATATGTAGGGAATGGTGAACTAACACCAGCCAGGAAGTTCTCTGAGAGTAACACAACAGTGGTAGCCTGTAGAAGTTTCTTTGTGTACACATACCTATTGTTCCAGGGGTACTATTGAAAAACATCACAACCCACACTGAATTTTGAGATATGAGGAAGGAGGCTTTCTTTTCCATGTATGAACCTACTTCTTGAGTAGATGTGTAACCATGTCAAGGGTGAGTTTTCTCTGCCTGACTTCATCTAGAGAGTGTCTTTAGACATAGACACAACCAATCAAATTTGATAGATGGCCTTTGACACAGATCCCTGATAACTCTCCCCTCCCTTCAAATATAGGATAATTTGGATCTGTGTCCTCGTTCTTATTAATATAATAGGAATGTGCTGTTTAATGCAAATCAAGCATCCTTGAATTGCCTAGCATTAAACAATTATCTACACCTATGCTTAGAGCATCCCAGGCACTCCCCAAGGGATATAATCCTCTGTTTTCTGTTTTCTGGAATTAAAGTTGAACCTACTTTCTAAGGTGGTTCCCAGAGTGGCTGATCACAGTTATGCTTGCGGGCTTTCCAAGCTTTATGCTAATCATCTTCTGCCCCTTATGCCTTCTTGGGCTGGTGGGAACCAGCCCTCCAGGCAGCAAGAGAATCACTTTCTCTGAAATGCCTGTAATAAAATGTTTCAGACATCATAGCATTTCAAAGTTCACATGTTTCTGGATGTGAGATGGTCATTCAACGGTGTCTTGGAGTAGGACTCTTTAAAATGAGTTATACTTAGTGTTTAGTTCATGGTAAGGTTGCAGGCAAGCTTCATGGTATGAAATCTTCCGAGGTGAGTACAGTGGCCTATGGAAAAGAAATAAGAGCAGAAATTTTATTTCTCTGTTTTTAATAGCTGAGTACTGTTCTGATAATGTATGGGTGGATGGCAGAGGAGAGGAACTCCCCTTTTGAATGGTCTAGGGAAAGGGGATGGAGGAAGATGGAGGGAGGTTGGGACCAGTAGGAGTTGAGGGAGTGACCTTCAATCAGCATATATAATGAATAAATTGTGAAAAATAAAAACAATTAATAAAATAAAATAAAACATAGTAAGAAAAACAAAACAAAAAAGCAAAAATTTGAGTCTAGTTTGGGTAACCATCCTCCCTCAAAGAGAAGAAGATATATAGAAAGAAAAGAAAAAAACATAATCTTTGTCTTTGTCACCGTTCTTCCCTGTGAGCCCACTTGAAGATCATTATCCAATGGAGACCATGCTTCTCTCTCTGAAGTTTAGGTTATCATAGAAGTAGGATTCAAACCTGGAACTAATGGCAGAGGTTCCTAGTTAACATATCAAATCAAATCTACCTGTCATTTTCTCCCAGCAATCCTTCAGTCCTTCCATGTTATCTGTTCCTCCAGGATAGTATAGCCCATGAAATGCCCTGAATTCTCCTTCCCAGGGCCTGAGCTAACCTTACTCCCCCCCACCCATATATAGGCAAACTATTTTGGCTACCTGGTCTTGTCAAGAGCCATGCAGGAGCAACAGCATAACAGCTGTAGAACTCATGGAATATGGCTCTCCTGTTAGCATAGTCATGTTGAGTTTGTCTTGGAGAAACATAATCCCAAGAACTGCTTTTTCTGAGGACTTTGAACTCTTATGTAGTGTATCTCTGCTTGTTGTCCTTATGATGCCCATATTCCTCAAAACATGAGGAGCATGAAAACTATGAGGAGGTTTTTAGCCCATCACTGGGCAATATCACTGGCATTTAAAATTAACAATGCTTGATCTCTTTTCACATGTTTACTGGAGCAGATTAATGAATCAACCACTGCCCTTGAAAAGAGACATAGATGTAGATTGTTAGCAATCACCATTGTACTTAGAAAGAATTTGGAAAAATAGATTGTTTAACAAGGTCAGGGAAGATGTTTTTGCTTATAGCTCTGGTGTAAAAATCTTAGAGAACAATTTAAAAGTTAATAAAAGTACAGTATTAATAGTAAAGCCAGGGATGTTTTAAGGCTGATGAGCTGAAACAATAGTCCAAGGTAGCATTGGCTGTCTGGGTACTCTTAAACTGGGTCTAAAACTGAAAATCTCTAAAACTGAGATTTGCGTTTTCCCCTCAGCTTCTTGATGATTTAATAAAAATGATTAATGAGTAGATGCACACCCCTTTAAGATTTAAAGTACAGGTGCCAGTGCCATACCATTTTTTGTTACTGTTGCTCTATAATACTACTTGAGATCCATGATGAAATTACCACCAGGAAATCTCTTATTGTACAGGCATGTTTTTTTTTTTTTTTTTTTATCAATTCTGGGTTTTTTGTTTTCCATATGAAACTGAGAATTGTTCTTTCAAGGTCTGTAAAGAGTTGTGTTGGTATTTTGATTGTAATTCCATTGAGTCTGCAGATTTCTTTTGGTAGAGCGGCCATTTTTTACTGTTAATCCCACCAATCTTGGAGCATGGGAGATCTTTCCATCTTCTGATATCTTCCTTAAAGTTTTGTCTTTTGTATACAGGAAGGCTTCAGATATATTTTTTATTTAATTTTGTATCCATCCACCGTACTGAAGGTGTTTATCAGTTGTAGGAGTTTCCTGGTGAATTTTTAGGGTTATTCATGTGTACTATCACATCATCTGCAACACATGCTGGATTGGATATGGAGAAAAGGGAACCCTCCTCCATTGCTGGTGGAAATGTAAACTTGTACAACCACTTTAGAAATCAGACTGGTGCTTTTTCAGAAAATTATGAATAATGCTATATCAAGATTCAGCTATACCACACCTGAACATATATTCAGAAGATTCTCAACCATACAACAAGGACATTTGCTCAACTATTCTCATAGCAGCTTTGTTCATAATAGCCAGAATCTGGAAACAACCTAGATCATGTCCCACAACTGAGGAGTGGATCCAGAAATTGCGGCACATTTACACAGTGCAGTACTACTCGGTATTTACTAACAAGGAAATCAGCAGGCAAATGGATAAAACTAGGAAAGATCATCTTCAGTGAGGTATCAGACTCAGAAAGACACACATGGTATATACTCACTTCTAAGTGGATATTAGTCATGTAATATAGAATGAAGCATACAAAAATCTATAGTCCTAAGGAAGCTAACCAACAGGGAGGACCCTAGGGAAGATGCTTAATACTCATACAGAAAGGCAAATGGGATAGACATTGTTAACATGAGAAGACAGGGAACAGGGCAGGAACCTAGCACAGAGGGCCTCTAAAAGAATCTACCTAGGAGGGTATTGAAGCAGATGCTTAGACTGATAGCAAAACTTTAGGTAGGGAGCACAGAAACATTTGGAAGATTCAGGAGATAAAGATCTGGATGGGCCAGGCACTCCACAAGGAGACAAAAGAGCAAAAATAAATATGGGCCCTGGGGTTTCTGCTCCAACCAAGGACCATGCATGGAGAACAACTAGAGCCCTTGTTCAGATGTAGCCCATAAGTATCTCAGTCTCCATGTGGATTTCCTAGTAAGGGTAGCAAGGGCTTTCTCTGACATGAACTCAGTGGCTGGCTCTTTGATCACCTACTTCTGAGAGGTGCAGCCTTGCCAGGCCATAGAAGAAGCGGGTGCAGCCATTCCTAGTGAGTTCTGATAAGATAGGCTAGTATAATATAGTAGGGGAGGAGGACTTCCCCTATAAGTGGACTAGGAGAGGGGTATAGAGAGAGAAGAAGGAGGTAGGTTGTGACAGGCAGAAGGTGAGGGACGGGCCTACATTCAGTATACAATGTGAATTAATTGTAATAAACAATAAAAGTGTGTTTTTTTTTTTTCCTGGGATGAGTGGACTTAGGCAACTGTCTCCTAACAACAACTGAAAAGAATACTATTTCATTTCTACACATTTTCCTTTTCCTGTAATACTATTTATAATAAATACCCTTGAAAAAATTCAGTGGTTTGCTTTATATTCCTGGTATCATAATATAGCATAACATATTACAAATCAAAATTTGACATGTTAAGCATATAAAAAGTTTATGAAAAAGTGGCTTGAATTTTCAAAAGAGCAAAGAGTATTTACTTAAAACTCTAGAGGGTAAAAAAATAGAAGAAAAATGATGGAAGAATAAATAATAATATATAAATAAATTAATATCTCTTACATAAATTACAACATTTTGGTTATTGAGATTTTAAAAATATACACAGAACACTTTTTTCTTTCTTTATTATTATTATTATTATTATTAATTACAGTTTATTCATTTTGGATCCCCCATGAGCCCCTCCTCCTCCCCTCCCAATCTTACCCTTCCTCCCCTATCTGCATGCATGCTCCTCCCCAAGTCCACTGATAGGGGAGGTCCTCCTCTCCTTCCTTCTGAACTTAGCCTATCAGATCACATCAGGAATTGCTGCATTGTCTTCTTCTGTGGCCTGGTATGGCTGCTCGCCCCCCTCAGGGGGAGGTGATCAAAGGGCAGGCCAATCAGATTGTGTCAGAGGCAGTCGCTCTTCCCATTACTATGTAACACACTTGGACTCTGAACTGCCATGGGCTACATCTGTACAGGGGTTCTAGGTTATCTCCATGAATAGTCCTTGGTTGGAGTATGAGTCTCTGGGAAGTTCCCTGTGTTCAAATTTTATTGTTCTGTTGCTCTCCTTGTGGAGACCCTGTCCTCTCCAGCTCTTGCTATTTCCCACTTCTTACATAAAATTGCATTCACTCAGCCCAACAGTTGGCTATCAGGCTCAGCATCTGCTTTGATAGTCTGCAGGGCAGAGGCTTTCAGAGGCCCTCTGTGGCAGGTTGGATACGTAAACAAAACCCAGCAATCTGTTCCATACAAGAAACTCACCTAAGGCACAAAGAGAGACATTACCTGAGGGTAAAGTGTTGGAAGACCACTTTCCAAGCAAATGGACCCAAGAAGCAAGCAAGAGTAGCCACTCTAATATCTGATAAAATAGACTTTCAACCAAAATTAATAAAAAGAGATGGGGAAGGACACTTCATACTCATCAAAGGAAAATTCCACCAGGAAGACATCACAATCCTGAACATCTATGCCCCAAATACAAGAGCTCCCACATTTGTTAAAGAAACATTGATAAAATTTAAACCACATATAGATCCCCACACATTAATAGTGGGAGACTTCAACACCCAAGTCTCAACAAAGGACAGGTCAACAAAACAGAAATTAAACAAAGAAACAATGTCTCTGTCAGAGGTCATGAATCAAATGGACCTGACAGACATTTACAGAACTTTACCACCCAAACACAAAAGAATTTACCTTCTTCTCAGCACCTCATGGAACCTTCTCCAAAATAGACCATATAGTTGGTCACAATGCAAGCCTCAACAGATACATGAAGATTGAAATAATCCCTTGTATCTTGTCTGATCACCATGGAATAAAGCCGGATCTCAACAATAACAGAAATAAGAAAAAACCCTACACACACATGGAAACTGAAAAACTTGTTACTACATGACAGCTGGGTCAGGGAAGAAATAAAGAAAGATATTAAAGTCTTTCTAGAAATCAATGAAAATGAAGACACAACATACCCAAACTTGTGAGACACAATGAAGGCAGTGCTAAGAGGAAAGTTCATAGCACTAAGTGCCTTCAAGAAGAAATTGGAGACAGCTCATTCAAGCAACTTAATGGCTCACTTAAAAACCTTAGAAAAAGAAGAAGCAGACACACCAAGAAGGAGTAGATGGCTGGAAATAATCAAACTCAAGGCTGAAATCAATCAATTGGAAACAAATAAAACAATTCAAAGAATCAGTGAAACAAAGAGCTGGTTCTTTGAGAAAATCAACAAGATCGACAAACCCTTAGCCAAGCTAACTAAAAGGCAGCGAGGCATCATCCAAATCAACAAAATCAGAAATGAAAAGGGGGACATAACTACAGACACTGAGGAAATCCAAGCAATCATTAGGACTTACTTCAAAAGTCTATACAGAACAAAATTTGAAAATCTAAATGAAATGGACAATTTTCTTGATCGATTCCACTTACCAAAGCTAAATGAGGACTAGGTAAATCAATTAAATATTCCTACATCCCCCAAGGAAATAGAAGCAATCATCGAAAGTCTCCCATCCAAAAAAAAGCCCAGGACCTGATGGTTTCAGCGCAGAATTCTACCAGACATTCAAAAAAGAGATAACTCCAGTTCTCTTCAAACTATTCAACAAAATCGAAACAGAAGCAACATTACCAAACTCATTCTATGAAGCCACAGTCACCTTGGTACCTAAACCTCACAAAGACCCAAACAAAAAAGTGAACTTCAGGCCAATCTCCCTTATGAACATTGATGCAAAAATACTCAACAAAATACTCACAAACCGAATACAAGAACATATCAAAGATATCATCCACCATGACCAAGTAGGCTTCATCCCAGGTATGCAGGGGTGGTTCAGTATACGGAAATCCATCAATGTGATCCACCATATTAACAAATTGAAAAAAAAAAAAAAACACATGATAATCTCCCTAGATGCTGAAAAAGCCTTTGACAAAATCCAACATCCATGCATGTTTAAAGTATTGGAGAGATCAGGGATACAGGGCACATACCTAAACAAAGTAAAGGTGATATACAGCAAGCCTATAGCCAACATCAAGCTAAACAGAAAAAAACTCAAAACAATCCCACTGAATTCAGGGACAAGGCAAGGCTGCCCACTCTCTCCATATCTCTTCAACATAGTTCTGGAAGTCCTTGCTAGAGCAATAAGACAGTTGAAGGAGATCAAGGGGATACAAATTGGAAAGGAAGAAGTCAAATTATCACTATTTGCAGATGATATGATAGTATACATGAGCAACCCCAAAAACTCTACCAGGGAACTCCTACAGCTGATAAACACCTTCAGCAAAGTGGCTGGATACAAAATTAACTCAAAAAAATCAGTAGCCCTCCAGTATACAAAAGAGAAAAGGGCTGAGAAAGAAATTAGGGAAACAACACCCTTCACAATAGCCACAAATGACATAAGGTACCTCGGAGTAACCCTAACCAAGGAAGTCAAAGACTTGTATGAAAAAAATTCAAATCTCTGAAGAAAGAACTAGAAGAAGATATCAGAAGATGGAAATATCTCCCGTGCTCATGGATTGGTAGGATTAACATTGTGAAAATGGCCATCCTGCCAAAAGCAATCTACAGATTCAATGCAATTCTCATCAAAATACCAACTCAATTCTTTACAGACCTTGAAAAAAAGATTCTCAGCTTCATATGGAGAAACAAAAAAACCCAGAATCTCCAAAATTTTCCTGTACAACAACAGATCATCTGGAGGTATCTCCATCCCCAATCTCAAGTTGTACTACAGAGCAATAGTAATAAAAACTGCCAGGGAGCCAATATGGCAGCGCTGGGAGAGCACCGAGTCTGAGAATCAGGACAGCACTCTCCATGCAGCGAGCAGGAGACTGAAATCTGGGCCCTGAAACTACATTGATAGTGTTTCCCAGGTGAGGGGAGGCTCCCACATCGTGGAAATTGGTCGGGTCCACTCTTGGCTACCCAGCCAGAACCCGGAAGAAATCCTGGGTAATATGGGCTTTGCATCTCCTGGCCAGAACCACAAGTGTGCGTGTCCCAATCACTTTCCCAGGCTGATCCGTGGGCACAAGGGTGCCTGAGACTAGGAGTCCCAGTTGCGAGAAAACCCCACAGGGAAACAAAGTTGCCAGTCTGATCACGGGCCACCGAGTCTTTCCCCGGAAGGTCTCTAGAATGGCGGGTACCCACCACCAACACAACTGAGCTCCTGCTGCGTGGAGAGCTGCATGCTCAGCTCAGCGATACAGACAAGCTGCGCGCCCCAGTACAACAGGGACTGGGAACCCCTGTCCAGAGAGTACCCCACAGGGAAGGAAGAAACCGTGTTGCTGGGGTCACCTAGGGAAAGTCTAGCAGCCTGCAGATCGCAAACAGGGGAGTACGCCCAGACATCACAGATCTGGGCCCAAACAGGGAGCACAGAGTGATTGGAAACTCAGCTCCCAAAGACTAGCAGGTGGGTGCTCTGCCAGCCCAGAGGCCTGCTTTGTACCAACTACACCTTGCAGGCAGAACTGTGTGCCCCAAGACACCAGAGCAGTACTCACCCGCCACAGAGTACCTCTTGGGTTCTGGGGCACAGAGCCCCAACCTCAGACCTACAAAAGACCGGGAACCCTGAGGTCAACCCCCGGATACTGCTCCAAGGGGCAACCAGTTATCCCTAACAAAACGAACCAAACCACGGGACACACAGGTTACAGCAGCTGATCACTAAATTTACAGCAAGAAACCAGGAAGGAGGGCAGCTGCCCCCAGGACTTCTCCCGGTGAGAGGAGAGCCCTCTTGACTAATCAGGACCACAGTTACCACCCAGGTCTCTATGCCTGAGGTGAGCTGTAGCAACTCCTGAAAAACACCAGACATCCAGGGACTATACCCAAAAAGCTGGGAAGGCTTCCTTGAGGAAAAACCATCTTCCTGCCAAAGGGATTCTCTCCACTACAACAGTCCAGAAACTAAATTCAAACAACTAAGATAGCCCAATGGGTAGAGGACAGCGTAAAAGTTCAACCAACAAAAGCCAGAGCATTATGGCATCTCCAGAACCCAGTTATCCAGGGGCAGATAGCCCTAGACACCCCAGCATAAATGAAATTCAAGGAGACTACCTAACATCTATGCTCATGAAGAAGATAACAGAGGAAACAAATAAAATACGAAAAGAATTAGAGGAAGATAAAAACAAACAGATCATGGCTATCCGTAAAGAAATGGAGGAAATTAAAGACAAGGAGATTATGGCCATCATTGAAGAAATACGGGAAGCTGCAGCCAAACAGTCTGTGGCCTTTAGAGAGGAAATGCTTAAATTACTGAATGAAATAAAAGAAACAGTGGATTGTTCAAACAAACAGCTGAAGGAATTGACGGAAAAACATGAAAATACAGTCAGACAGGGGAAGGAAACTAACAAAATATCTCAAGACCTGAAGATAGAATTGGAAAAAAAAACACAAATGGAAGAAATTGTGGAGAGAAAGAACTTAGGGAAGAAAGAAGGAACTACAGAGGTTAGCATAACCAATAGGCTACAAGAAATGGAAGAAAGAACTTCAGGTGTGGAAGATACAATGGAAGAAATAGATGTATCTGTCAAAGAAAATGTTAAATCTAAAAAATTCCTGACACAGACCATCCAAGAAATTCAAGACAACATAAAAAGACAAAACCTAAGAATAATAGGAATAGAGGAAAAAGAAGATTCCCTGCTCCAAGGCCCAGAAAATATTTTCAACAAAATCATTGAAGAAAATTTCCCCAAGTTAAAGGAGAGGTCAATAAGAATACAAGAGGCCTATAGAACACCCAATAAATTAGACCAGAAAAGAAAATCCTCCCGCCACATAATAATCAAAACAGTAAATATACAGAACAAAGAAAAAATACTAAAAGCTGCAAGAGAAAAAGGCCAAGTAACATATAATGGCAAACCCATTAGAATCACACCTGACTTTTCAACAGAGACTATGAAAGCCAGAAGGGCCTGGACAGATATCATGCAGATCCTAAGAGAACACAGATGTCATCCCAGGCTACTATACCCCGCAAAACTCTCAGTCCTCATAGATGGAGAAAACAAGATATTCAATGACAAAAACAAATTTCAACAATACCTACAAACAAATCCAGCATTACAGAAGACACTGGAAGGGAAAATACAACCCAAGAAAGCTAGATACATTCAAGAAAACACAGGAAATAAAAAAAAAACCTCACTTCAGTAAAACAAAAAGCAACCAAGTACACAACCTGATGACCACAGCCAACATCAAAATCAAGAGATCTAACAGCCACTGGTCATTAATCTCTCTCAACATCAATGGACTCAACTCTCCAATGAAAAGACACAGATTAACAGAATGGATATGTAAACAAAACCCAGCAATCTGTTGCATACAAGATACACACCTAAAACACAAATATAGACATTACCTGAGGGTAAAGGGTTGGAAGACCACTTTCCAAGCAAACGGACCCAAGAAGCAAGCAGGAGTAGCCATTCTAATATCTGATAAAATAGACTTTCAACCAAAATTAATAAAAAGAGATGGGGAAGGACACTTCACACTCATCAAGGGAAAATTCCACCAGGAAGACATCACAATCCTGAACATCTATGCCCCAAATACAAGGGCACCCACATTTGTGAAAGAAACATTGATAAAATTTAAACCACATATAGATCCCCACACATTAATAGTGGGAGACTTCAACACCTCACTCTCAACAAAGGACAGGTCAACAAAACAGAAATTAAACAAACTCATTCTATGAGGCCACAGTCACCTTGGTACCTAAACCTCACAAAGACCCAACCAAAAAAGTGAACTTCAGGCAGGCCAATCTCCCTTATGAACATTGATGCAAAAATACTCAACAAAATACTCGCAAACCGTATACAAGAACACATCAAAGATATCATCCACCATGACCAAGTAGGCTTCATCCCAGGTATGCAGGGGTGGTACAATATACAGAAATCCATCAATGTGATCCACCATATTAACAAACTGAAAGAAAAAAAAACACATGATAATCTCCCTAGATGCTGAAAAAGCATTTGAGAAAATCCAACATCCATTCATGTTTAAAGTATTGGAGAGATCAGGGATACAAGGCACGTATCTAAACATAGTAAAGGCGATATACAGCAAGCCTATAGCCAACATCAAACTAAATGGAGAGAAACTTAAAGCAATCCCACTAAAATCAGGGACAATGTAAGGCTGCCCACTCTCTCCCTATCTCTTCAACATAGTTCTGGAAGTCCTTGCTAGAGCAATAAGACAGTTGAAGGAGATCAAGGGGATACAAATTGGAAAGGAAGAAGTCAAATTATCACTATTTGCAGATGATATGATAGTATACGTGAGTGACCCCAAAAACTTTATCAGGGAACTCCTACAGCTGATAAATACCTTCAGCAAAGTGGCCGGATACAAAATTAACTCAAAAAAAATCAGTAGTCCTCCTGTATACAAAAGACAAAAGGGCTGAGAAAGAAATTAGGGAAACAACACCCTTCACAATAGCCACAAATGACATAAGGTACCTCAGAGTAACCCTAACCAAGGAAGTCAAAGACTTGTATGAAAAAAAATTCAAATCTCTGAAGAAAGAACTAGAAGACATGAGAAGATGGAAAGATCTCCCATGCTCATGGCTTGGCAGGATCAACATAGTAAAAATGGCCATCTTACAAAAAGCAATCTACAGATTCAATGCAATGCCCATCAACTTGCCAACACAATTATTTACAGACCTGGAAAGAAAAATTCTCAACTTTGTATGGAATAACAAGAAACCCAGAATTGCTAAAACAATCCTCTACAATAAAAGATCTTCTGATCTTAAGTTGTACTATAGAGCAACAGTTTTAAAAACTGCATGGTACTGGCATAGAAACAGAATGGTGGATCAATGAAACTGAACAGAGGACCCAGAAATAAACCCACACACATATGGACACCTGATCTTTGACAAAGATGCCAAAACCATACAATGGAAAAAAGATAGCATCTTCAACAAATGGTGCTGGTCCAACTGGATGTCTACATGAGGAAAAATAAAAATAGATCCATACTTATCACCCTGCACAAAACTGAAGTACAAGTGGATCAAAGACCTCAACATAAAGCCAGACACATCAAATTGGCTAGAAAAAAAAGTGGGGAATACCCTAGAACTCATTGGTACAGGAGAAAACTTCCTGAACAGAACACCAACAGCACAGGCTCTAAGAGCAATAAAAGTCCTTTTTGGAAAAGTCTAAAATGCTGGATCAGTTAAAATTAGCTTTCTTCAAAGTTTTTTTTTGGGAGCAGGCTTTGATGAGAAACAGCAGTTGAAGAAGTTGAGGCAGGTACAAGCGAAATGCTGGAACATGCAAGATGCTGGAATAGATGTGTCAATGTCTCAGCATGCTGAAGAATGATTCTGTTAGGCTTGATCCAGCATCTCTGGTGTCCAGTTATTTTGTTCTGCAAACATATAGGTTCTTACAAGTATTATAGAGTTCTAAAATTATAAATGTATGAGATATACAGATTGAAACTAAATTGTAAGCCAATTTAATGTATATCAATTAAAAAGTTAGCATAATACATGTGGAAGATATTATAGCCAAGGATTTATTGGCCAAGTATTGTTGAAGTTTTGACTGGAGACACATTTTTATGTCTCAGTAAGTTTTAGAGTTGTTACCATGTAAAGAGATTAGCAATATAAGTTACCATTTTTATTGAACATACAATCATTATCATCAAAACAAGTTAGATAGATTAAAATATCTTTTTTGGGCTCTTGCGTGCCTGTTGTATTAGGCCAAGCTGCTACCTATTTCCTTAGAGAAGCCTCCCATTAGAGAGACAAACTCGTTGCCTTGAGCAATAGAAAAAAGCATTTTTAAGTAAATTTTATATAATTCCTTTTTAATTTAGAATATAAGCATACCGTATGTATCTTGTACCTGTTCTGAATTATAGTCCTAGATTTTTATATATGTTGTAGCTATTTGTCCTATCCCCATTTATATATAGAATTGGTAGTTATGCCTTTATAGCCAAACTTTATTTAAACTCCCTCTTACCTTTAGCATTTAAACATACCCTAGGCATCTTGTACCTGGGCTTTACACTGATTAGCATACCTTAGGCATCTTGTACCTGGGTTTTACATGGTTTGTGCCTATATTTTTGGCTTGTACGTTATTTATACAGGATGGACAGTTATGCCTTTATAGCTGAACTTTATATAAACTCTCTTAGCATTAGCCTATAAACTCTCTTACCCTTAACATTAAGTATATCCTAGGCATCTTGTACCTGGACTTTACATTGATAGTGGCTATTTTTTGGCTTGTCCCTTTTTTATACAGAGTGGACAGTTATGCCTTTATAGCCAAACTTTATTTAAACTCCCTCTTATCTTTAGCATTTAAGCATACCCTAGGCATCTAGTACCTGGGCTTTACAATGATAGTGGCTATTTTTCTTTGGCTTGCCCTCTTTTTAATATGGGATGGACAGTTTTGTTTTTTAAACATATGAATATAATTTTTGAGTTTTTAGGACTAAACTAGGTTGGCCTGTATTTTGCCATCTTTAAGCCTCTTTTGTCTTTTTTACATAGGCACAACCAACATTATTCCCCTGTGAAAATGTCACACGTTTAAAAGGATAAGGCAGTTTTCAGAGCAGTGCGACATTATCTCTCTTTATATAAACCTAAAATATCTGTGAATCCAACCTTTAGAACAGTAAGGACATAACATCTATTATTAAGACAAAAGAATTTACATGGTAACCTTAAGGAAAATTTTGTCATTAGAATCTTAGACTATCTCTGTAAGTGTCTAAACAGCAGGAGTTGCCATCCTGGATTTTATTATATAAATAAGCTTGATCCAGAACTCAGAGATCTGCCTGTTTCTTTTTACTTTGTATTGGGAAGAAAGGCATGTGACTTCACCAACTTGTTCAGATATATATAGTTTCAAATCAGTATATTTGTAACTCAAAGCTTTTAAATGAAAATCAAACAAAGAGACAAAAAATAAAAAATATTGGGAATCAGTTGTGCCAGTTCACGCTGTAACAAACAGAGCCCAGTTGGCCATCCCAGTCGATATTTCAATAAATTGGTGGACCCTTACCACAAAGAGCTGACAAATTCCTTGCAGCCAGAGAGCTTTGAATTTTAGCTGTTAGTAACCTAATTATTTGGATGAGTACTATAGTCTGTAACTTAGTACCCAAATCCCTCGCTTTCCCCCCATTTTCTCCTTGAACTTTCTTGGAGAAGACATGGAAAAAAACCAACACCATTAAACATATTGCAACCAGATCCATGAATATGACAGCCAAAATGAAGCCAAAAGAGATTAAAATACCCTCTGCCATGGCATTTTTCTTCCTTTCTTTCTTTTTTTATTTTACATGCAAGTTTAGGCCAAACCCTGTCTAGAGGTTTGTCTGCCTCCAGTTCCTTTCTTTCCTGCCATGGCTGTTGAGCTGAGCCAGTTGAGCCATCCACAGTATAAAAGAGCCATGCTTGTTTGCCCCTTAGATAAAATGCAGCAGCAGCCAATTTGGTTATGGAAGTCTCAGGTCTGCCAACAGGAGGCTGTCTTTAGCCTCTCTTAAAGAGACAGTAACTGACCTTGGAGTTTTTAGATTTTAAGTTTAGGTTTTATTACTGGGAGCTTATTCCCCCCCTCCAAATTATATTTAAGTGTGATTTAAAAGGTGTGGATTCTTAGATGAGTTGGGCGCAATTTGTTGTTGGTTGGATATTAATATTTACTACTGGTTTATCTTCTAGTAACACTGCTGTTAATCCTCAGCAGCTGTATAACCAAATCACCACACAGAGACTGGGTTTTTAGTTAACCTAGAATACAATGCTGGGCAATATTTACTGCCTCCTAAACCTCCAAGCCCTCAGTTTCCTAACATTTAGATTTCCCACATTATACTTGCTTTTTTGTGAAATCTTAGGTCTGGTTCATGCTCCATGTCCTCCAAGCTCTCTCCTCCAGCTCTGCTCTCGCCCCTTCTCCTCCCACCCTTTCCTGTTCCCTAGCTCCTCCCCTCTTTCCTGTTCCCTAGCTCCTCCCCTCTTTCCTCTCCTCTGGATCCTCCCATTGCACAACATTGTATCTAGTTGCTTTATTTGTGTCCTGTTTGCACAAGAGTTGAGACAGAATGCTTATAGTGAGTATCACAATGCAATATCCAGATTAAAACCAGAGAGTGGGGGGAGGGAAATCAGTATTTGAATTAACAAGGGTAAGGCATATACATTTTAAAAGAACATTATACCAACAGTGTCTTTGTTTCCAATGTATTGATTCCAGCCCCAAATTTGAATACTTCCTGTCAACTGCTCCATGTTGGTGTGTTTGCTTCCTTTTGTTAGAGAGCTTTCAAGTGTGCTGCTAAATTACTAGTATGGGATCTCTCCAATTTCTTTATGAAGGCACTTCATTTATCAAAATGCTGTGAGCTTTTCTCCTAGCACTGCTTTCATTGTGTCTCATAAGTTTGGGTATGTTTTGCCCTCATTTTCATTGAAAATCAAATGTCTTTTATTTCTTCCTTTGTTTCTTCCATGATCAAGTGGTATTTCTCGTATTGAAGTCTAACTTTAAGCCATGGATGTCTGATAAGATTCACGGAGTTATTTCAGTCCTCTTATATCTTCTGAGGCTTGCTTTGTGACGGATTATATTGTCAGATTTGGAGAAGGTTTCATGAGCCACTGAGAAACGTTCTGTAGATATCTGTTAGGCCCATTTGATTCACGATGTCTGTTAGTTTCTTTATTTCACCATTTCCTTTCTGTCTTGATCTGTCTTTTGGAGAAAGTCAGTGCTGCAGTCTCCGAATATTAATATGTGAGATTCAATGTGTGATTTAAACTTTAGTAATATTTCTTTTATGAATGATGCTACCCTTAGATTTGCATCACAGATGTTCATTATTGAATGATAGTAGTGGGATTTTTTCCTTCAGTGAGTATAAAGTGTTCTTCCCCTTCTCTTTTGATTAATTTTGATTGAAAACTTAGTTTTTGAGACATGAAAATGGATACTTCATCTTCTTTTTTTTTTTTTTTTTTAAACCTTTTCCACCCCTATACTCTGAGGTAAGTGCTATCTTTATTCATCATTATTTTTAGTGTAATCACCCACACCTAAGAATAGTCTCTCTCTAGTATCCCTAATGACCCATCAAGGCACACACTCAGAAGAATTTTCTACAAGATAATACAAAGCCAACACACTTTCCTAAGATCCAGAGAGAGAAACAGAAGTGAAGAAATTAAACAACATAAACCTAAAATAGACAAGTCCAGATAGCAACAGCTAGAATCACAATCATCCCAAACCCAGATAACTAGACACCAGAGTGAAATCAAAATCGTTAACACCCAAGATATCAAATCACCACAACCCTATTAGAGGAGATCCTGAGAAATTCAATATAGCCACAGAACAAGACAATGATTTCAAAACATATATAAATCAAGGATATAACAGAGGATATATATAAAACTTCAATGATGTCTGTGAAAACAAAAAGTGAAATAAAACACTGAAGATAGTTGAAGAGATTTTATTACAAAGGAATTGATAAAATTAAAAACTGAGATGTAACTAGAAATAAAACCTGAAGAAGTGTAACAAAACCTCAAGTGATAAGCCTCACCAACATAGTCCAACACATGAAAAAGACATTCTCATGACTAGAGAAAATACTATTCCTTAATTTCTCATCAATCAGATTCTCTGTTTCTTGATTTTTACTGAGCACTTTAATCTATTTTGGTGAGTTTTGTTCAGAGTGATACATAAGGGTCTTTTGAATTATTTTATGTGCTTACTTCTAGTTTGACCACAACAATGTGTTGAAGATGCTGTCTTTTTTCCAGTGTTTACTTCAAGATTTCTTATTTTAAAAATATTAACTGTCCATAGGTATTTGGATTTCTGCATGTGTCTTCCATCTCATCATCGACCAAAGTGTTTGTTACTCTGCCAATACCATCCTGTTACTACTATAGTTTTTAGTTCAATTTAATCTTTGGATGGGTGATCCCTCTCACAGTTCTTATTTAGGATTGTTTTAGGTTTCATGGTTTGTTTGTGTTTCTATTTGAAGCTGAAAATTTTCCTTTCAACATCTGGTAAGAATTGTCTGGAATTTTGATGAGGATTGCACTGAATGACTGAATGTTAACATTGATTTTTTTTAGATGGAGAGTTTTACTCTATTAATTGTAGTTATCAATGAGCAGGGGAGATCTTCCTAGCCCTTGCCCAGGCATAAAAATAAACCATCTTCAAAAATACAGCAGATAACTGAAAATCTTCTGCATAACAAAGGACCACCATCATTCTGAAAATGTAGCAGTGTAGAGAAAGCTAAAATACTTTCACCAACTATGCAGCCAAATAAAGGCTAATATTCAAATGCATAAATAAGTCAAAAAATAGATATGAAGAAAATATAAAATATAAATAAAACACACAAATAATTTTAAATAAAGAACTCTTTATTACTATTATTAATTACAGTTTATTCACTTTGTATTCCATATGTGGCACCCTCCCCCATCCCCTCTCAATCCCGCCCTCCCTCTTCTCCTATGTCCCTCCCCCAGTGCAATGATAGGGTACGACCTCCTCCCCTTCCATTTGACCCTAGTGTATCAAGTGTCATCAGGACTGTCTTCTTTGTCTTCCTCTGTGGACTGGTAAGGCTGCTACCCCCTTAGGTGGATGTGATCCAAGAGCCAGCCCATGTGTTCATATCATGTCACTATTTGCAGATGATATGATAGTATACATGAGTGACCCCAAAAATTCTACCAGTTACCAGGTAACTCCTACAGCTGATATACCCTTTCAGCCAAGTGGCTAAATACAAAATCAATTAAAAAATTAATAGCCCTCCTGTATACAAAAGACAAAAGGGCTGAGAATGAAATTAGGGAAAACAACACCCTTCACAATAGCCACAAAGGACATAAAATACCTTGGTGTAACTCTAAACAAGCAAGTCAAAGACTTCTATAAAAAAAAAACAACTTTCAGTCTCTGAAGAAAGAAATGGAAGAAGATATCACAAGAGAATTCTTAAAGAAATAATTCAAATGGCTGAGAAACATTTAAAGATATGTGCAAGATCGATAGTCACCAGGAAAATGGAAACAAAAAGTAGTTTGAGGTGTGGTCTAAAGAGAGTCACAATGGCTAAGAATATTCAGGCATTGCTGGTAGGAGTACAATAATGTTTAGCCACTAAGGACATATTTGTGGCTTTTCCTCAGCAGTATGGAGAATGTTCTGCCTCAAGAACCAGCTATACCACTCTTGGGGATATATCCAAAGAATGTTTCATCTTTCCATGGATTTGTGCAAACATGTTTTTGATTGCTCTGATCAACAGAAATTGGATATAACCCAGATGTCCATCAACAGAAGAATAGATAAAGAAAATGTGGACATTTACACAATAAAATAGTACTCAGTCATTTTACAAAGTAAAACATGAAATTTGAAAGAAAATGCATATCTGCAGGCAAACTAGAAAAAAAATCAGTCTGAGAATAGTAACACAAGTTCAAAACTACAAATATGGCATGTATCTTCTTACATGTTAATATTACTTTTAAAGTGAATGATAAGCAATGTACAGTACATAAAACCATTTAGGATACACACAGAATAAGGGACTAGTGTTCAAGAACAAGTAACTAGATCTCCCTAGGGTAGGACAATAAAATAGTTATTTATAGATGGAAGATGGGCTCATAAAGAAGAATTGGTTGGAAGTGGGGAAGAGGACATTATGCAAAGTAATATGAAGAGAAACAGTGAAGATGAAATGTCAATTGAATGTTACTGTAGTAGCCTAATACAGCAAAAGCTGCCTAAAATATGTACATATCTGAAGGTGATCCAAATGAAATAAGATGAGAGAGTCGCATGCAACAGGATGTCACTTGTCATCAAATGAAGTATGGGTTATATCTACTTGAGGTGGTGGCCAAAGGAGTCTTATTAGAATGCCCAAACAATGCACACTTTTATCAAGATTATAACTTGCTCTCCATAAATTCACTGCAAGTCTCTGTCACTGAATAGAGCATTTACACAATTCACTGAACATAGAGAAATTAAGCTGCTGCCTACATAGAAATTTCACTATATAGGTATATTTATCTATACCTATATCTATATCTATTAATTATATATTAATATATATGTACAGAGAGATAAATAGACTTGTGTGTGTAATCTGTATATATATTTTTAAATTCCAGTAACCAAATTTTGCAAGATTATCCATAGGAGGCATCAATTAATTATTTTGTTTGTTTATATGTAAGAATTAACAGTAAATCATTTTTTCACTTTCCTACATTCAAAGCCTCTTGCAGTTTTAGCTATTTTGAAATTTCATGGCTGTGTTTTCATGAATGGATTTTACACAAGTTAGATATCAAATTTTGATTTGCATTATATTGTATATATTTTATTATAATAATATATATAATAAAAATATCATAAATTATATCAGTAGTAATTATGATAAACAGTATTACAGTAAGGTAGAGAAAGTATAGAGATGAGGTACTTTTCTTTTTGGTTGTTATTAAGAGATAATTGACTGAGTCCAGCCATCTCAAGACTTCTGCTGCCAGGTTCAAAACTGAGTTCATATTCACAGGCCCCAAAACTTACTCCTATCCTGATTCTTAAGGTGATTAAGTTTGTCTTTTAATCAGGAAAGAATGTAAAGAGGAAAGTGGCTGATAATCTAAGCTATGCATACAAGTTGTAAATGTGTTCTTTGTCATGACTTAAATTGTATATAAGCAGGTTGCCCCGTCTTTTGGTCCTGTATAATTCTGAATTTGGTGCCAGACATCCAGGAGGAAATCTGAATGCAAAAGCTGAGTTGAGAACCCGGAATCCGGGTGTCCTGCATAAGGCTGAGTCACCAGTGTTTACTTTGGTCAAGACTCCATGTCAAAGTAAGATTGAAATCTCTCCCTCTGAAGCCCCTACCTCGATATCCCTCCTCTAGTCCACTGATAAGGGATGTCCTCCTCCTCTACAATCTTACTGTAGCCTATCAGGTCTCATAAAAAATGTCTGAATCTATTTTCCTTGTTGCTTAATTTAGCCACTTTGACTGGTGGAAGTGATCAAAGAGGTAGCAAAGTGATCAAAGAGTGACTGCCCCTGCTCCCCTTACTAGAGGAAATCAAATGTTCAAACTACTTTTCATATTCACAACAGCAATCCAAAACAAAGAAGCTGTTTTTTTGTTGTTGTTGTTGTTTTTTTTTTTTTTTTTGTTGTTGTTGTTGTTTTTTTTTTTTTTTTTTTTTTGACCTACAATTCTGTCTCAGACTCTGGTGCTTTCCAAAGTCACTGTGGACCATGATGAAATCATACAGGTTTTTGAAGAAAGAAAGAACCAAACATGTTTTTCACCCACATAGAGGAACCAGGTGCAAAGCCCCAGGGCTATGGGATTTCAAGAGTACATGGATGAGAGGCAAATAGAACAATAAAAAGACAACAAATTCAGAGCAAGTCTGGCTACAGAGACAGAAATATCTCAGTACTATGACCCACAGATGTCTGGACTTTGCTGCAGTGTTTGTGCTGGCCCATCATGAGAACCATTGGGTGTGCACAGACTGAAAGCCTGAAGCAACAGGAGGAAGCAGCTTAGCATTAAAAGTCTTCTCTGACATTATTGAGGTCTCAGCCTGTTGCAGGACCTAAGCCAATAATCTCCTTGTATCTGCCTTGATGCAGGGGACTGTCTCTGTGTAGTGAAGAGCCTGCCATGTCCCTTCTTTTGCTTTGCCTCACCCTCCTCCTGCAACCTGTGTATACATAATTTGAGATATCTCTGTTTGGCTGTGACAATTACTGGGAGACAAATACCTACAAGGAGGCAGATGTTAACATCGCTACATTTATTCCCATTTCCATCCCACTTGATCTATCCCAAACTGATGAGATCTTTTTTGACAGAGAACCAAGTCTCCTATGGAAGTTCGACCTGTGAGTACTTGCTTGAATGTGCTATGGTTGTTCTGGTCAAAAGTTAGTACATGACCTTCTAAACACATGTAATTCCATTGAGAATAATGAACTAGATACAGAACAATGTGAAAAGCAGTTTCACATTTTTCTCTGCTTCATTGTGCCTCTGCAAACATTTCCACTTTTCTTTGTTATGCTTCCAGTCAGAAAGAAATCAGGGATAGATAAAAAGAACAACTTTTGTATCTCTCCATGGTGTGATTCCATGGTGAGACTTACATATTTTTAACACACTGACTCTAATATGTCAAGATAAGTTTCCATTCTTCTCAGGTCTATTTGGCCATCTAAATGTCTTATGCTTGAATATCTATTTCTTTCCAGAGACTTGGAACGTTTCTGCTAAAGTGAACTTGAGTATCCCTATGTGCTCAGTACAAATCTTAGAATCTCCAGTTTCATGTGTTCTGTCTTTAGTATCTTTAAAGTATCTCAGAGTTTAGACACTGTGGTCACACTTATAACTTATTTATTTATCACTGATGTTGTAATGTAGTGTTCTGAAATTCATGTCATTTATGCCCATATTCTGTTCTCTGGTTAGTTAGCTCTGCTGGAAACCCAATGTTCTCTGATTTAATTGGAGGTCTTATGATTTTAATTTGCAACATTTCTATCTGTCTTTATCCTCCCTCACAATCTCAGTTTTGTCTTACGGTTTGTCTTTTATGCTACTCAGTCTTTCCTGTGTACAGCTGTTTATTCTTTCCTTCTTCCCAGTTCTCATGGAGACTCCTGATCCTTGTCTCGATGCCCCGTTGAATTCATTGCTTGGTTCTTTCTTCTTTTCTGTTGTTCATCTTTTTACTTTCTGAAATATTCACCTGCCACTTTATCTCTCTGAGAAACTGTATGGTAGGTTGTTGGTTATTATGATAAGTGGAGGAATCATTAGGACTTTTCATATTCCTGTTTTTCAGTTGATGCTATAATTGGTACATATGTTCATTTGAACATCAGTGTTAGGAATAGGATGGTCCTTTGCTGAAAAGAACCTTCTTGAAACTTCAATACATATTTCTCTCTGAGTAGGAAACAAACATACTAGCCTAAGGTCCTGTTACTTGTATTGTTATGGAGTACATGCATAGAAAAAAAAAGCCAAAGATTGTCTAATTTATTGTGGAAATAAAGAACTCTTAGGAATGCTTTCACAAGATAGGGTTCAACTATGGTTTCATAGTTCAGTAGCCCAATGCAGCCAGAGAGAGAAGGAATCCCAACACAGGAGGAAGAAAAGAGCCCATCCTCAGATATAGATAAAAGACAGAAAAGACCGAATTGTTAATTGATCGGTCTTAATCTAGATTCTGTTTGACATGTGATAGGTGGGTCAAGTCTCAACTCCTTGAAGTTTAAATCAGAGTTGTTTAAAGTTTACACACAGATATACAAGTTCTAAATATATTAACATGACCACAATCTATAATCTACACTGAAATTCTCACTGTAGGAAAAGCAGGTAACAAATGTCTGTAAACAGTTGGAGTAGACTGATGTTTTACAGATAAGCTTGGGTACAAAAAAAAAAAAAAAAAAAGGATGGTTCTGGGCTGAAAAACAAACAGCCTTTCCTCTCTCTGAATATTTAATGACAGATAAGATTTCAGCACAATGAGAAGGATTGAAGTATATCTTCAGCAGGAATGAAAGGATATTGAAAAGTTTGATCCTGTAACTATGAGAATACTAGCCAGTGCTTTCACCTGGTGGTTTTCATAGCATATCAGAACTCTACTGATTAATATTTTAAAACTCTGAAATTTTAAACTCATTAAGTCTCATTTTCACATACTTCAAACCACTTTCTCAGACATTTACAACTTGCATTTGCATACCTTAAATACTTTTCTTAGACATTCAAAATTTCCATCAACTTTAAAATATGTTTCCCCTATCCATGCATTTATCAGGAGACATATTAACAAGCAAGTTCATTTAAATGAAAGAACCATAAAATGTAAACTGTTAGGCATTAGTACTTCAGTTTGAATCTCATTTAAATCTAATTTTATGAGATTAGATTTTTCAATGTGAAGCCAGCAAGGTAATGCCTTCTTCACCAGGGAATCTAGATATCTGTAGAAAAGAACAAGGCCTGACTTTCATTCATGATACGGACAGACCATGCAGCTGCAGCCTTGTTCACAGGTGCTGCCTAATGTGGCATAACCTCTGCTAATCTTCTAGAGTGACAACCTGCTGTGAACAGCACAAGAGATCTGAGAGGGGTCAATTTGAGCAGGAAGTATAATCCAAATGGCCTCTATATCAGTCAAAATGACAGAGACTAAATGGATACCTGGTCATCTAATCTGGGGTCCCCTGTGGCATTCTCAAAGACTTTGTAGAGAGCAAGAGTTGACAGCCTTTGGATGCCACACAAAACAACATTGTCTTCAGCTACCATGCAAGGCATCATAACCCACCAAACATCAGACTCGTGAGGCCTGAGATTTTTTTTTTTTAATGGAGCAGGAACTTGGGAAAAGAAAGCTACCTTGGCCAGGCAGAGTACAGCATTTAACTCAACAATGTCGATAGGTTGGGCAGGGATTTATTGTTGGGTGAAGCATGTGACAATTCATGGTTCAGTTGTCATCATCATCACAGTTGAAATATGATCAAAGGAAAGGCCATTTCTGCTTATCTTAGCTACCGAATCCAGATGTCTTGCAGAGACATGATTTTCATTACATCTTAAATCCATACTCAGCAGAACTCTCTGAGGACTTTGAGGGAGATCATCTAACTTATTGCCATATTTTTTCACTCAAATACTTTTTGTTAATAATTCAATTTACATCTTGGTCATAGGCCCCACCCTCTTCTCCTCCCAATCCTAATCTCTCTCCCACTCCTCCTCCAGTATTCTGTCCCCTACCTACATGCCCCAGCCCCTATAGTCTTATGATGACTGAGTTTGTTTTTCTCCCCTGTGGTCTCTTAGGGAAGTTCCATCAGGGGAAAGTGATCAACAAACAGAAAATATAGTCCATGTCCACTATACTAACTAGTGGACCTAAGTGAAGCCTAATCAGCACATCAGCTACTTATATGTAGAGGACCTAGGTTGAGACCATGCATTGTCCTTGGTGAGTGTATCAGACTCCTTAGGGCCCTCTGGGCCCTGGTTGATTGTCCCTGATGATCTTCTGGTGGCATTCCTGTCACACAAATGTAAATGAATAAGCATACATATGTAACCAACTGAATCAATTCTTTAGTCTTTAGTATCGCTTTTATGTGACTGGAAAAACATAAGCCCTCAGCTCTAATGAACAAAGGGAAAAATTCTTCTTGAATAAATTTGAGAGTCTGTGAACACAATTTAGGTTATCCCAAATTCCATGGTATAATGTGGAAGCAGCTTCATGAATGTTCATAATAACAGAATAAATAAAGAGAACTATGAATCCAATACAGGACTGGAAACCTCAGAGAGAACATTGATAGCAAAATGGGGCAAGTTATCATACAGGCCAAAGATGGCTATGTGATGTCATTCTTGTCATTTTAGATTGGCAAAAGCCAGGAGTGTGCTGGGTTACTACATTCTAAAATGGTTTTATTCATCAGCTATAAGATAGATAGATAGATAGATAGATAGATAGATAGATAGATAGATAGAGATAGAGAGATACAGATATAGATATAGCTATCATCTTAAACATAGAGGTGTCCAAGAAATAGTTACTCAGGGTGCTGCAGGTATCCCAGGCTATAATAATGAGCCGCTCCACCTACAACATTGAATCTCTCTACATCAATGAAGTTTTCATAGCCAGTCTTTGCAGACACAGCTCTGTCCAGAAGTTCTCATTGATACATGCATACATTCCTGCAGTTCAAGTTTTACTATGGGATAATCCTTGGGAAAAACTAATTCTCTTTCTCTTGGTTGTTTCTCATTGCCTGCTTTTGCCCAATAGATTCTCTCTTAACAGAACATCTAGCCACAGATCGCAGATTCATGTCGTACAACCAAATGGAATATCTTCCTGGTGATGGTAGGTCAGAAGGCAGAATCCTTCCTTTAGTACAACCCAATTGAACTTCAGGCTCATGATTTCTGTTAAGCTCCCTCTGTTAGCGTCACCCAGGTCTTTTCTACCACAGGTTTTGAAATAAGCTTCTGAGGACCCATCCCCAAGCACTGAATGCTATGTGTGACACAGTTCAACTCACCTACGTGCAACAAAGTTCCACTTTCTACAATTATGAGCACTTTTGTACTGTCTTAATGTACTTGGGGTTTTCCTCTCTTTTATATACTACTCTAACTTACTTTGTTCCCCCTGCCTTACCCAGGAAAATCTACTCATTCATTTAATCTGCAAGCTTAGAGAAACACATTTCCTTTACTACTGTTTTACTCCTTTTTGAATTTTTGTAAAGATTTATTTATTTTTACATTATGTTTACATGTGTTTTGCCTACATGTTTGTGTGCAGGGTCCCATCAGAGGCCAGTGGAGGACATGGCTCCCCTAGAACAGGTGATACACACTAATGGAACCTAAAACTGGCTACTGTGACTTGAATCAGGGTCCTCCACAAGAGCAGCAACTAGTCATAACATATCAATCATTTTTTCAAACCCACAAACACTATTTTGCACATGCTTATTTATTTCTATTTCATGAACTTGAGAGCTCACCTTCTTATATATGTGTGAACACCACAGGTGTGCCTGGTGCCCAAATATGCCAGAAGGGATCTTATGAACTGGAGCTAAACATGTTTTCAAGGCCACCCTGTGGGCACTGAGAACTGATGCTAGCTTTTATTCAAAGCGGTCTATCTATAGATAGAAGCCTGGACATCTGTCTATACCACAAAGAGACACTTTAACACTAGGAGTGCACATAAACTTGTTAAAATTTTCATAAGTGAGTATGAAATTGAATCATTACAAAAGAAAATGTTATGAAGTTCTTACTTATATTCCTAGTAAACCCCTTAGTGACTCTTCCATAACCAAGTGCTTCCATGAGCTGAAACATTATAAGCACCTATGTATTGAGTACTCATAAGATAACAAAGAAGTGATATTTTATGCACACAATGTACACCAAAAAATATTAGAAACAGTTAAACATCTGAGAGTTTAGGAGCCATTCGATGATGTTCCTGGGTTGTCATGGGCTTATTCAGACAATATTAACATGTCACAGGAAAAGTCAAAGGCTAGGATCTCTAGGTTTCTGTATTTGATAAAGACTTTCTGAGAAAAATGTACTGACAATACCCATCATTCTGTTCCTCTGGTTTAGACTGAGATGGAGAAACTATCAATATTTGCTGACCTTATACTTTGCCGTTGAAGAGATCAATAAGAACTCAAACCTGCTTCCCAATATGACCTTGGGTACCAACATCTATAATGCCTTTAATTCTAACAAAATGACCTTGGAGGGCCCTCTGATGTGGCTGTCTGGAAGGAGTGATTATATCCCTAACTACAAGTGCAACACTCAAGACAAAGCACTAGGAATCATTTCAGGAAACAAGCCAGAATTTTCTGCTGCAATTGCAACCCTTTCAGAGCTCTACAATGTTCCACAAGTAAGTTAGAAACATATTTTTTAAGCACAATCACATCTTAGACCTGACTGAAACAAACAAACCAACAAAAGAACAATAACAGAACAAACAAAAGAAAACAGAGAAGTGGATTATGTTTAGTGTAGGCAGATTTCAAATAGCAGTGAATGAATTATTTTGATATATCAATAGTTAACAGATGACAGAGTGTGGTGAAAAGCATGGACAGCAAATTCTTGGAATTTCTAAGCAGATCATTTAGTAGTATCCATGATTTCCAAAAAATGGATGATATGCTGTAGATACTCAGTCTGCATTTGATCATAAGTCAAATTCTACATCAAGGATTCCTAACTACCTAATCTAGCATATAAACATCTCAAAATTTTTACAATTGTCAATATCTGACATATGGAAAAAGAAAGTCCAGGACATGTAACTAAATTTGGAACAATGTTTAATGTCATCACTGATGATAATCTTTCAAGGAATTAATGATCTCATTCATGAAAGTAGATCTCAGAATAGCACCCACAGAAACCCACAGAAGCTGTATCGTCACAATTGACACTTGCCAGGTTACACTGAAGAAATGCATCGCATCTATCAGCAGTCATTACTACAAACAGAAAATACTTGGTGAACACAAGAGTCAGCAATAATCAAGATTAAAAAACCCACATGGTAAATCTCATTGTTATCACCCAGTTAAACAATTCATAAATCTATTTTAAGCTAATACAATGAAAAATAAAAGACAATAATTTACATCTGTCTGAGTTTTGTCTCTATCAAATCTATCTAGAGGGATGATACAATAAACCCTGGCAATGAGGCCCCAGGTCATCACAACTTGCACCATTTTAACTTAGGAAACTGAATCTCTAAAAACTTTGTTGGTCTCTTTCTGTATTTGCTTTCCTAAAGGTGAAGTTCTCAGAAAAATGGTGTTTTGTGACTAGAAAGTACTTGTTAATACTTTCTGCAGTTTTCTCTACATCAGATACTCTTTTGCATTGTTACTGCAACAAGAGAGATCTATCTTGCCTTTCTAAGCCAGTAAACAGCTTATTGTTCACTTCTTGGCTGCTTCAGACACCTTAGTAACTTTGGAGCCTATGGTATTTGTAAAAGACTGTATTTCACCATATAATTTAAGGACAAGCTAATCTCGCAGAAGACATCTTCCTTAACAGTATTCAGTCCTTTAACCCTCATATTTGAATAATAAAGTCACTTCCTCACTCAGAGTGATGATTCTAAATACCTGAAACTCAGAATCACTATTTTTCTTTGCTTCTTCAGGTCACATATGGACCATTTGATTCCGTGCTTAGTGACAAAGATACATTCCCAGCCCTTTATCAGATGTCTACTAAAGACAGAGGTCTAGCCCAAGGGCTGATCTCTTTATTACTCCACTTTGGCTGGAAGTGGGTGGGGCTCATTGTGTCTGATGATCAGAGAGGGAGTTTCTCTCTGACCTGAAAGTAAAGATGGTATCAGAAGATATCTGTGTGGCTTTTACAGAAAACCTCCCAGATAATTTTAATGAAAATATAAAATATGATTATGGTTTGCTGAACTTGAAACAACATACACGAGTAAATGTGAATTTATTCTATGGTGATATAGATGACTTGCTGTTCTTCTGTGTAAACATTCATATCTTTTTAACCAGAAAGAAGGTGTGGATCTTTACAAAGCCACACTTGACATACTTAGAGTCTATAATAAATGAAAAGCATAAGGGAAATAAATGGGTTTGATCTTTTCGTTCTTTGTTGGGTCCTTGTGTGGTTTAGGTACCAGTGTGACTGTGGATTTATAGGATGAGTTTGGCAATGTTCCTTCTGTTTGGTTTTGTACAATAGTTTCTGAAGTATTGGTGTGATCTCCTCTTTGAAATTCTGGTAAAATTCCATGCTAAAGCCATCTGGTTCTGAGATTTTGTTTTGGTTGGGAGACTTCTGATGATGGCTTCTATTTTCTTAGGTGTTATAGAACACTTTAACCTGCTTACCTGATCTTGATTTAACTTTGGTAAGTGAAATCTATCAGGAAAATCTTTCATTTAGATTTTTGAAACTTTGTGGAATAGTCTTTTGAAATAATATATAATTATTCTTAGGAGTTATTCCTTTTCATTTCTGATTTTTTTTTTTAATTTGGATACAGTCTCTCTGACTTTTCGTTAGTTAGTTTAGAGGTATGTCTATCTTGTTGATGTTCTCAAAAAAAAAAAAAAAACAGCTCTTGGTCTCACTGATTCTTTGTATTGTTTCCAATTTTTCTGATACTAATTTCATCCATGAGTTTGACTACTTCCTGATGCCAGTTCCTCTTGGGTGTTTTTACTTCTGTTTGTTCTAGAGCTTTTACATGTGTTTTTAAATTTCTACTATGAGAATTTGTTAATTCTTTTTAGGAAGGCACTTAATGCATTGAAACTTTTCCTTAGCACTGTTTCATCGTGTCCCAGAAGTTTAGGTATGTTGTCCCCTCATTTTCATTGAATTCTAGAAAATCTTTAATTTATTTCTTCCCTGACACAGTGGTCACTGAATTGTTCAGTTTCCATGATTTTATTTTAGGTTTTCTCTTGTTTCCACTGTTATTGAAATCTAGCTTTAATCCATGGTAGTTTGATAAAATACAAGGAGTTATTTTAACTTCCTTGTACCTATTGAGGCTTGCTTTCTGACTAAGTCAATGTGCACTTTTGGAAAAGCTTCTGTGAGGTGCTGAAAAGAAGGTATATTCCTCTTTGTCTGGGGATAAAATTCTGTAGATGTCCATTAAATCCATTTGATTTGTGTTTCTGTTAGTATATTTGTTTCTCTGTTTAATTTCTGTCTTCATGATATGTCCTTTGGTGAGTGTGGGGTTTTGAAGTCTCCCTCTATGACTATGGAGGTATTAGTGTATGATTTAAGCTTTAGTAATGTTACTTTTACAAATGTAGGTGCCCTTGCACTTGGACCAATATATTCAAAATTGAGACATCATCTTGGTGGATTTTTGCTATCATATGTATCATTTTGCTATGATATGTGTCCTCTCATATCTGTTTTGAATAAATTCTGTTAAAATATTACTTTATTAGATATTAGGATGGCTTCTTTCAACTTGCTTCTTGGGTCAGTTTCCTTGAAAAACATATTTCCAGCCCTCCACTCTGAAATAATGTCCTCCTTTGTTTTTAAGTTGTGGTTTTTTTCTTTTGTATGCAGCAGATTGATGAGTCCCATTTCAGCATCCATTCTGTTAGTCTTTGTCTTTTTATTGAGGAATTGAGTCCATTGATGTTGACTGATATAAATGATTAATGATTGCTAGTGCCTGTTATTTTGATTTTTATGATTGCAGCAAGTTTTTGTGTTTTTGTTCATTTGTTATTGCAGCAGCAGTGTTATTTATTTTCTGTTATTCTCTGGGTGTTGTTTACTTACTTTGGTGGGGGTTTTCATTCTAGTATCTTCTGTACAGTTGTGAATCATAGACAAATACAACATAACATTTTCAATTCCACAGCACGGCCCCATTTGCTGTGAAGTCACTACAGTTGAAGCCTTAGTAACCCTGTCCACCGGGTGCTGCCATTTTGGATCCTCTTCAAATCTACATCTTCTAAATGGAAATACTTTTTCTGGTGCTGGAAAGGCACAGGACTTTTTTCCAACTAAGGACATGCTACACACTATACTATCTTCCATCTCATAGACAATATTTCTACTTGTGTTCACTGGCTCTTGTATTATTTCTATGGGGAATAATTTTAATCTCACTAAACAACTGGGAAGACAAATAAACAAACTAAGCACTTTCAAAAAGAAAGGCATGGTAGAGAGAGGGAAAATGAGCTTCTCTTTAAAGTCAGCCAGTAACCTGTGTCGGCCACTCATATCATATGATGTCTCTCTTCAGCTGCATCCATTTCTGAGGAAAATTAAATTTATAAATGCTGCTGGAAATAAAATAAGCTTTGATGAGAACAAGAATATTAGGGAAACATATGATATACAAAATTTTATTGCATATAATTTTCAAAATGCATTACTACTTAAAGTGGGAGAGTTCGTCTTCAAGAGTGCACAAGATCAAGGCTTTTTCATCAATGAAGTTCTGATTCAATGGCCAAGCAAATTAAAACAGGTCTGGAAATTTTTCAGTATTTAATATGAAGGGAATTGTTTTTAAAGAATTATAAAAATTGATTGTGTAATGATTCTTTGAACTTTTAAAATGATTGTGAAATTTTAATTTCTTAGCTCTACTCTGACTATTAGCTTGTGTGTGGGTGTTCATGCACCCGAACACGTGTGCTTCTTAAATCCCAGTCAACCGTGGTTATCTTCTTCAGTTGCTGGCAACGTTATTTTTATCTGTGAAACCCTTACTTTCTGATTTTGTTGAACTCAGTGGACAGAATTATGTAGGTTCTCTCTCTGTCTTCATGATCATAAAGTTTGGATTACAGGCCTATTTTTCTGTACCCAACTTTTTTTCCATCCTTTCATCATGATCAAATTCATGTTTTCCTGCTTATGTGGCATGCATGGTAAATACTAAAACATCTCTTTAGTTCTGTTTGATGACATTAAATCAGAAATGAACTAATATTTCAGAATTACATATATGTATATACATACACATATAAATATACATACAAATGCACACATAATGTCAGCTAATTTCTTAGCTACAATTAGATGAATTGAATTTGAATGTTTGTGTTCATTCATAATGCAGTGAATGAATAATTGAGAGCTCGTGGTTATATAAAGGCATGTATGAGTGTTTCTATATGTAAACACACACATGCACACAAACTTATGTAAATTTTCACATATGTTAATTATACAGGCTACCTGATACTCAAGCATGCTTCCATTCACACAACTCACACTCAAGCATATCAATAATTTTACAATGTTGTGAGCTAGCATAAATAATAAGTTATGTATTTGGACACAAGATATTTCTGTAAACAATGTACATGAGCTGCTCAATATATGTGTCAGGAACTGAACTTATATTTAAGTGCAAGAGCTGTATGCATTCTTAACAGTTGATCCAGCTATCCAGAAACATACTCCTGTTAATATGTACATATTCATTAGACAGAAACTGAATCCAAACCAAGGCAGAAAAGAGGTCTAAGATATAAATATTTCCTGTCCTACAAAGTTTCTAACATATAACAAACTAAAATTGCATTAGAATTCTATTAGTTATGTGATTAAGAATGCAACTGGTGAAAGTCCAATTTGATGATGTCACTAATGTTTGAAAAAGGCATAGAACAATCCCTAGCATTGGGAGTCAAGGGTAAAAAACACAGTAACAGATTATAATTCACCAATGCCAAAACCATTTTCATGAGAAAATTGAAGTTCCTTTTGCAGCTGAATCAGAGTGCATTGGGTGTTACTACGAGATTGGAAATATAAAGGTAGAAACAAGTGTGCTTGGAGGCAAGTATGATTGGATTCTTGTCTTAAAATCCATCTGTTCCAAAAATCATACAATAAAATGAGTTCTGGCTTACTGCCTCACAAAACAGAATATGTTGATGTCCTACACATTTCACACAAGATAGGCAGTAGTGAGTCATTGTTTGGTCACCATAAAGGGATATTAAACATTTAGTATTGGAAAGTCTGGTAAGTTTAAATCTCCATTCTACAGCCCCACATTAAAACCTCAGAGTTCCTCGTAAATAAATACAATTTCCATAGGTTATGTGTATTTAGCCAAAATATTTAAACTGATGTTTGATATCATGATCAGTTTTTCTGTGTTGCCTTCAGACTCCTCAGTCTGTATGTACACAGAGCTGTGGTCCAGGATTCTGGAAAGTTTTACAAAAAGAAAGACCTGTCTGATGTTTTTCGTGTGCATTTTGTCCAGAGGAGCACATTTCCAACCAGACAGGTAGAAAAATAATACTTTTACTGAAACTGCTTGGGAATGGAGCTGGGGAAAGTTAAGAAGTGACTATGGTGTCATAATGTAGTCCTGTTCCCTATGTTTCTAATACTTACCCCTGAATCTATTCTTAATCATTGCTGAAGGCACACAATGTATGAAGTTTAGAGTGGCAATTCTCATGCTATTGTTTCATATGCACCCTATTTAAAAAAAAAAAAAAAACATGCCTTTTGGTGCATGGAAACACCATCTCAGCTCTTGCAGTGTTCTATGTTATGAGCTCTCCATTAAATGTGAGATCTCCAGTTGTTCAGGATCAATCTGTATTTCTTTGATTAACAAACCTAATGATTCTTGCCTCAAAATTCCTCCAGGAAAAGTACATGTCTGATTGTTTCTGAATGCACAAAAACCTGAAGTACATTTATAACACAGTTGTCATTTTTCAGTATTAATAGGAAAATCAAGTCTTTGTAAATGAAAATATGGCTGCCTGTTTACGGTTTTGGTCAACTATGTGATAACATATACAAGTAACATCATATGAAATGAGCAGGTTGCATTTTTAAATACACACACACAACACACACATACAAAGACACAAAAACATTTAATGAGAAAAGAGGCTATGTATTTGAGAGTGAATAAATATAAAGTGGGTCCAGAAGAAGGTTTAGAGTAAAGAAAAGGAAGATGCATAGTGAGGTAATTATGTTATTTTTAAAATGAAATTATTTACAAATAAAAACTCAGAAGGAAAATACAGTAATAAAATGAGAATCTACTATTTATTATATTAAAAAGGCCAATCATTAGACAATCATAATAAAAATAGAACTTTTTATGTTTTATTGCAAGCAATCAAATGTTGAAAAATTAATTATAGGTTAAATTCCTTGCAGAATGATACATAACTTCAAGTCTTATGTTAAAAAGAATATGGAGAGAGCAGGCAGCCTTGCCTTGTCCCTGATTTCAGTAGGATCAATTTCAGTTTCTCTCCATTTAGTTTCATGTTGGCTATAGTCTTGCTGTATATTGACACATACTATGTTCAGGTATGTGCCTTGTGCCCCTGATCTCTCCAAAATTTTAAACATGAACAGGGGTTCAATTTTTTTCATCTATGGAAATGATCATGTGACCTTTTCCTTCTGTTTGTTTATGTGGTGGATTACATTGATAGATATCCATACACTGAACCCCTGCTGCATACCCGGGATAAAGCCTGTGTGACAGTGGTGGATGATATCTTTTATGTGTTCTTGTATGTGTTTGTGTATATTTTATTGAGTATATTTTGTCCGTGTTCATGAGGGAAATTGGTTTGAAGGTCATGTCTTTCTTGGGTCTTGACTGTGACGTGACTGCAGCTTCATAGAATTAATTTGTTATTGTTCCTTCTGTTTCTATTCTGTGGGATAGTTTGAAGAGTATTGGAATTAACTCTTCTTTGAAGATCTGGTAGAATTCTGAGCTGAAACCATCATGCCCTGGGCTTTTATGGATGGGGACTTTAATGACTTCCTCTATTTCCTTAGGGGAGAGAGGACTTTTTATTTACCTGATACTGATTTAACTTTGGTAAGTGGAATCTATCAAGAAAATTGTCCATTTTATATAGATATGAAATTTTTGTGTTGTATAGGCTTTTGAAGTAAGACCTAATGATTCCTTTAATTTCCTCGGTTTCTGTCCTTATATCACCCTTTTCATTTTCTGTTTGTTTGTTTTTGTTTATTTAGATAGTATTTTTCTCCCTTTTAGTTACTTTGGCTACGAGTTTGTCTCTGGTTGATATTCTCAAAGAACCAGATTTTGGTTTTGTTGCTTCTTTGAATCATTTCATTTCTAGTATGTTAATTTCACCACTGAATTTGATTATTTCCATCCATCTACTCCTTTTGGCTCTGTCTACATCTTGCTGTTTTTTTCCTAGGTCTTTCAGTTGTGTCATTAGATTTCTTGTATGAGATGTCTCAAATTCTTATATGAAGGCACTTAGTGCTATGAATTTTCCTCTTAACACTGCTTTCATTGTGTCCCATAAGTTTGGGCATGTTGTGCCTTAATTTTCATTGAATTCTAGGAAATCCTTTATTTCTTCCATGACTGTTATTGAGTTGTTCAGGTTCCATGTGTAGATGTAGGCATTTTGCTCTTTCTGTTGTTGTTGAGGTCCAGATTTAGAACATGGTGGTGTACCTGGATCCAAGGGATTATTTCAGTCTTATTGTATTTGTTAAGAAATGCTCTGTGCCTGAATATATGTTCAATTTTGGAGAAAGTTTATTGATTTGCAGAGA